>OX457087.1:52378011-52676523 GCA_949752835.1 Empis stercorea | reverse complement strand
AAATGATGTAATTGTTGATCATGTATATGATGATGTGGTTGACAATAACTAGTATCTAAATTATGATAACTAACAATTTCATCATGTGGATATAAATTTGTAGTTGTTGTTGTTGTTGTTGTTTGTAAATTTGGATCATGTTGTTTTTTTAATATACCACGTCTTTGATTATTACGTGGTAATGTTGCAAATGATGATACATTAACTGGTAACATTGTTGTTTGCTGTTGTTGTTGCTGTTGTATTGTATTACTATTATTATTTGTTAGATTATTATTATCAAGACGTTTTGGTATATTTAATAAATCTGGATATATATTTATATCAGAACTATCTAACATATCTTGTGTTACAGAAACTGATATAAATATATTACCATATGCTGGATTTTGTACAACATTTGATGAACAAAATTCTGGTGGTGGCGGAAATACACCAACATTTAATGGAAATTCTTCTGGTATACTATTATTAATATTATTACTATTATTATTATTATTACTGCATGATGGTAATTGTTGATTAGTTGTCATTAATACCATTGAATTTGGTACATTACCACTATTACATATTATATTATTACTATTATTATTCATTATTGAATTACCACCATTTACATTTACCATACAACTATTCATAACTGGACCATTTATTATACCAATACCACCACTATTAACATTATTATTATTACTATTATTACAATTACCACCAATATTATTATTACGATTTTCTACAGTAATTTCAATTGGTTCAAAACCAATTACAGATTCAGTTTTATTCATTGATGATGATTGATTATTATCAATACCACAACTATCACCACGATCATTTGTTGTTGTTATACTTAAATCTAATAATTTCTTTTCTTGATCATTAAAACTAACACTACCTTTAATATTTTTATTAATATGTCGACGACGTCTAGTTTGACGTTTACATAAACATATAATAAATGAAAATAATATTAATACAAATACAGTACCAAATGTACCCATTATTAAACCAAAATACCAAAATGTTTCTGGTGTTTTAACTAATACATGTTGTACAATTTCTGATAAATATATACTAATATTTTGTGATGATATACCAATAATATTTTTAGCTGAACATGAATATGTACCAGCATCTAAACTAGTCATATTAAATACAGTTAAATTACTCCATAATTTATCACTTGTTATAATTTCTTGATCAATTATAATATTATCATTATCATTAAAATTTTTACCATTTAATTCCCATATAATATCTGGTAATGGATCACCATATATTAAACAACTAAATGTTGTATTTGTACCAATATCAATATTTTGTAAATCATCATTACTAAATATATCAACATTTGGTATACAACCAAATTCAATATCATTTAAATTTTCCCATAATTTTAATTTATGTTGTAATGGTCCCTTACATATTAAACTAATACTATTTAATTTTGTTGATTTTATATACCAATTACGAAAATTACGTAATTTACAATTACATTGCCATGGATTATCATTTAATATTAATGTTTTTAAATTTAACATATGTTGAAATATATATTCAGATAAATTTTCTAATAAATTATTTTTTAAATATAAAAATTCTAATAAATTTAAATTAGCAAATGCTAATGGATCAATATAATTTAATAAACAATTATGTAAATCTAATGTACGTAAATGTGGTAATATTGGAAATTGATAAGCTATTAATTTTTTTAATGGATTACCATTTAAATATAATAAACGTAAACGATCATTACCCATAAATGTATCTTTATCTAATAATTCAATTTTATTATCACTTAAATCAATTTCAACTAATATTTTTAAATTTTTAAATGTATCTTTATTTATATATTGTATATTTGATTTTTTTAAATAGATTCGTTGTAAATTTAATAAACCTAATGTTATAAATTCTTCACGATTTAAATATGTTATTATATTATCATTTAATACTAATACTTGTAATTCAGTACTTAATGTTGTTGGTATTGTTGTTAATTGTAATGAACTACATATTGCTGATTTTTTACCATTTGTCCATTTACATGTACAATTTGATGAACAACTAGCTGACCAATCATCAGCTATTATTGTTGGTGGTAATATTATTAATATTGATAAAACTGAAAGCACAAAAAAAAAAAAAAATTAAACGAAAAAATTATGTAAAATTAAATATTTTTAATATTTCATATAATTTCGTTACCTAACAAATAAAAGACAACAAATGCTGCTCTCATATTGCTGTTATTTACTCTATTTAATAAAAATCTTTTCCACAAATGCATCTTTTATTACCTCACGCATATCCTTTGAGTTTTTTTTTTTTTAAATATTATGTTGAATTTTGTTGTATAGTTGACTTTTCTGTAAAAAAAAGCATAGAATAAAATATTTAATTTTTATTAGAAAAGTTTGTTTAAATATATAAAAAAAAAAACTATATACATACACAAAAAATTCATTTTATTATAGTTCTAAAAGTTGATGGGGTTAAATTAGACTATAATGAGGTCATACAGAAATTATGGAAAAATAAACTTTCATTTTTATTATTATTTTAATTTAACTTTTGTATGAAAATATTTATCATGGAATTTAAAAGTTTTTCTATTATTTGAATACAAAAACAACACAAAAAAAGGATAATTATGATTTTTATAATTGTATAAAGTTTAGTTTTTTGATTATTTTTTTGTCATAGTAGTTTAACCATTTGGTAAATTAATGGTAAAGTGAGACAATATAATTTATATAAATTATATTAAAATATTATTTTTAATTATATAAATTTTTTTAGATAATGTGATTATTATTTTAGTATTCATGGCATGGCGACTATTTTAATTATTTATAAAAAAAAATTTACTGAAATATTTTAATTTTAAATTGTTAATTAATATAAATTTTTACACTTTCTATTTTCGTTCATTTCCAATTAAAATTAATAATATAGTTTACATTTATTTAGTAAATATTTTATCGTTTGAACTACTGATCAATGGTCAAAAGTTTTATAAATATTGTAAAATATTCTTTTAGCCTTTTTTTCGTATAGAATTTTATTGATGATAACAAATTTAAAATACATTAATCTGCAAAAATAAAATGGGCGTTTGTTTACAGCTCGAGGCTAACCATTAAAAATACATTCTAGAATATTTATTAGTATAGTTAAAGGCTCTGAAAAAGAATTATATAATATTTTTATTTTTGGGTTTGATTTAGAAAAAAAGGACGATACAATGACTCCGCCTTGCACTGAAATGTTAAAAGGTTCATATTCAATGGTTGCATTATTTTGATGGTAGAATATTTATTTATCCCATACGTTAATTTTTCTTGTATCATATGATGTATTATTATTTTGTTTATCTTTATAATTCCTTTCTCAAAGTTTTGACTAAAACTTTCTTTTACTTATCGCAATAGCGAACATGGAGTGACCACCCACATGAAAAATAGTTTTTGTATCAATTTCATTTGATAAGCACAAATGATTTTACAAACATTAAAGAAGGTCAATAATATTTTTAAATTTGACCCAAAATCTTAACCTTTCTTGTGGGAAAAATAAAAATCTGAATCAAACATATTCTTAAATTTACTTTTTGTTGAACAAAACACAGAAACATTAATGTTAATATCCTTGCTTCATGTTTAAATTATTCAAAATTGTTTCTGCCACAATAAAACTGACAATTTGAAGTTTAAGTATATACAAATAGAAACATTTTACTATTTGAACATCCAGTTAGTAATTTTATACATTCATTTAAATTTTACAACTAAAAAAACTTTTGACTGTAAAAATTGCATTAAATTAAGCACCATATAAATTTTACTCAAGGGAATTATGATGATGCACTTCATTAGACTAAAAAAAAACAAGAAACACCATAAATGAGGAGTCATTTCAATCCCAAATGATTTGGACATGTAAAAGGATGAGGTTAAATCTCCATAACAAAACAAAAAATAAATATAAAAATTAAAATGTATTATGTTTTATAAATTTTGTGTACACACTAGTAAAACATTAGTTTTAGTTTTAACAATTTTCTATTTAGTATTATTTAGTATAGTATTTTTTCGGGCATTTTATTTTTATAATATTTTCCACTTATGTGGAAAAACTTTTGTTTGTTATTTTTCCAATTTTTTTTTTAAATATATGCAATTTTTTTTCCTTTTTTGTTAAAGAGAAAAACATGTTAAGTTTATTAGTTGGGAAAATTTATGTCTACTAAAAAAAATCTAGCGTAAGTGCATAATAAAACCATGTTGGAAAATGTGTTATTTTTTTTCATTCTTCTCTTTGCGAAAAACCATTATTTTTTTATGTTTTATTTTTCTGTTTGTTTTTTATTTTGAATAATTCGAAAATTTATTGTAAAAAAAAAAAATGATGAAAAAAAAAATTTAAATATTAGTGGCACAAAAAATGAAAAAAAAATTATGAAAAAATTAAAATATTAGTGGCACAAAAAAAAAAATTGTGGAAAATTCTTTTTAATAATGGAAAAAACAAAAAATTATATTGAAAATATTTTGTTTTACAAATGAAATTTTTTTTTTTCAATTTTATGTTGACGAAAAAAACTTTTCTCTATAAAAAAAATTTAGTATATTTGTTTTTGCTTTTCAAAAAAAAAATTGTGAAAATTTTGTAAAAACAAAAACAAATAAAAAACTTTTGGAAAATTTCAATATTTTTAACCCTTTTTATATTTTTTTTTGCATGTTATTTTGAAATTAAAATATAAATATAATTTTTATTTTTTCCGGAAAATATAGAAAAATAATATTGAATATATAAAAAAAAATAATAATAATCAAAAATTCTCGTTAAACAATGAAAATATAAAAGGAAATAATTTTTATTTTTAGGAAAAATTTAAGTTTTCCAATTCATTAAATAATAATATAATAAAATATTTACAATTTTTTTGTGTGTCGTTTTTTTAATTAAAAATTGTTGTTAATGTGATGAAAATATGATAATTTCAATTATTTTGATAATTTCAATTATTAGACAATTTAATAAATATTTTTAATAAATATTTTGAATTTCAGGTAGTAATTAAATTTAGTGTATGAGACTGAAGAGCTATTGTCCAGTTGTATAGGAATTTAGCTTTTACAACATAAATTTTTTTTAATACATTAATTATTGTATATGTATGTTCACTGACTTCTATACAAATTTTTGGTAATTTTTTATTCAAAATTATTTTTTTTATGAACCTTGAATACCTTTCACTTAAACTTTCCTATACCTTCAATTTGGTAGAAAAAATTATGACCTGTAATTAAAATTAGTTACACTTTCCTATACACTCTCCATAAAGAGTGTAAAAAAATTGTAAGTAAAAAAACATAGCTTGTATATTTGATATTTCAGGTCAGTATTTTCTTTAAAGGAAATTTCATTATTTAAGGTTAAGTGGACACTTATCCGTTTGACACTAAAATTGAAGTGAAATTTTATTCTTTCAAACCTTTTTGACTGGGTAATTTAATTTATAGAATAATAATCAAATTGGGTTAGTTATAGTGCGTTTCTGATGGTAAATTTTTATAAAATGGCAGTAAATCTGAGGACAAATAAGTGTGAAAGCATAAAAGTTCGAATGTGGAGCATTAGTTCATTATTGCATTTTAATTTATGTCTAAATAAAAGGACAAATATCTTTGGGTGATATTAATCTTTTCTAAAAATATTAATATTTTTGTAAAGTTTAAAAGAGAACTTACTTTTTGATTGAACATTTTACCCCTCGTTTCAAGGAATTTGCTAGGTAAGGGAAATATTTATGGTCCTTACAGTGCTAAAAAGTTCACTTTGTATTGGTGAAATTATTATAGGAAAATCAAGCAAAAACGTGACCCGAAAAATTAAAACTGTTTCTAAAATAAGAAAAGAAACAAAGGCAACTTAAACATTTTGGTAAAAATATTATATTCTTTTTACGTATTCATTTCCATAAATAATTTTTTTTCCTTAAAAATCAGTTATTTATAACTTTTCAAATCAATTACTCGACCAATTAAAAAATTCACGCGCTTCTTTAATTAAAAACTTTTAAAAAACAAAAAAAATTTTCTTCATAATTTTCATTTCAGGAAAGCATAAATTTTTCATATTTTTTTTCTAAAAATTTGTTTTTTTTTTAAGAAAAATAAAGAAAATTATATTTTTTTTTTATCAATAAAACAAAAACCACTTAAATAATTAAAACCTTTTTTTTCTTGTTGGTATAGGGAAAAAAAATAATTATTTGCTTTTTTGCTCTGTCAATCAACAAATAGAAAAGGAATCCTTAAAATTATTATTATTATTTTTAAGTAGATATTTAATTTTCACAAAAAAAGTCATAGTATTTTTGTTTTTTTTTTAATTTTCATAATTCTGGGGGGAAATAAATCTAAAAGAATATTTCTTGTCATTAATTTTTTTTTGTCGCATATAGATTACATTTTCCAGTTTTTTTTTTTAAAAAAAAAGGACCGTCATAATTAAAAATTACTATCCTAGTTAAGACCTTTTTAATTGTCTCTTATTGGCAGTGAAAATGGTTTTGACACTTAAATGTTATGATCATTTTTTCGTTTTATATTATTATTCTGTTTGTTGTTGATTTTTTGGATGGAATGAAGAAGGACAAAAATGTGAACAATCAAGGGAAAAACGAATGAAAATGAGCAAAAACAAAAATTATAATTTTTTAAATAAATAAATTTTTAATAGAGTATATAGGAACAACCGAAAAAAAAGGAAAATTTTTCCTTTTCCTTTTAATTAGATAAATTTTAAGAAAGAAAAAAAATGGGGACCAAATAAAGGTTTACAAAATGACAGATAATGTGATTTATTTTAAGTACTTTTGGTATACAGAACCAAAATAAAAGGACAAAATCCTTTTACTTATATAATATCACCCTAAAATGTGAAAACA
This sequence comes from Empis stercorea, assembly GCA_949752835.1. Taxonomy (NCBI): domain Eukaryota; kingdom Metazoa; phylum Arthropoda; class Insecta; order Diptera; family Empididae; genus Empis; species Empis stercorea. The sequence continues at coordinate 52,669,565 of OX457087.1, read as the reverse complement.
AGAAAATTGAAATGATGAAAATTGTTAGTAATTCCTGGTTTCTCAGAATGATAACAAGATAAAAAATTACAATTGTAATTTTTGGCAATGTGTAAACAACAATTTAGCCTACAGCCTACACGAAAGTCAGAAAAATATAAAAATGGCAGAATTGTATGAAGTCTATATCCTGATAAAACAAAATTCATATTTGTCGATTTAAAAACAAATTACAGCATTTTTAAATTTCGACACTAAAGTAAAGCATTGAAAACTATACAATTTTGAAAAAATATTCAATTTCAACAATATACATAATTTCATTTTCTAGTTTCCATCATAATCTCCCTCTCTATATCTAACAACAAAAATAAAAACTCAGCAAAAATATAAAATCCGTTGATGGTTGACACTTTAGGAGACACTTCAGTTTAATAATAAAAAACCCCTCAACATTGTACAAAATATAAAATACCGGAAAGATGATATTCGTTAGGAATATTATTTATTTTTCACAGAAAAAAGGATCATCAGGATGTCATGTATATTTAAATATATATTTTTAAATATAAAATTGCTACATTTTACTTGTTTTAAGTGATAATAATAATAATAATTATTATTATTTTGTTAGCCTCTATACTTTTTCATATTTGGTTTGAGCTGATTATTTTCTGTTTTTTCTGTTCCCATGCCAAAAAGCAAACAAAATTACTCTTGGATGTTTTCTGCTATAAGGATATGAATATTTTCGTCCTCGAAACTAGGAAAATTCTTATATAGGTATATATATTTTTTGAAATGTAGTGTACGTAAAGAATCTTAAATCTGGTATAGACAACAAAATATTATTATTTTTTTTGGCTATATCACAATTTTGTTGATTTCTTTTTTTTTTGCTTACTTTAACAGGTTTTTTTAAGTAGCTATAAGATTGAAAGGAAAATGAAATAATCTGGTAATGTCTTAATCCGCTTAGCATTGAGGCAAAAGCGTTAGAATCAGCATTTCTTTTTGTAGTATTATATAGTATTATTATACGTTGTAACGCGAAATATAGATGGGAATTGAATATTATTAAAAATGGACAGAAAAATGGAAAATTTCCATTACCCTTAACTATAAATTTTAATTTTCTTTTTCCCCATACCATAACAAAGAAAATCTATATGAAGAATGTTGGAAATAATTCGAAAAATGTTTGGTTGTTTTGCTGACGAACAATATAATGTTAAAAAAATTATTGATACGCAATCGAGATTAATCAGATATTATTACAATTGAGTAAAGCGAATACCGAACGTCGATTGCAATAATTTTTATTTTGTTATTATATTACATACTTTAATATTATAATTATGCGACCTCTAGTGATTAAATTCCTCTAAAAATTGTGAAGTCCTGTAAAACTAAGTCCATATAAATTGCAGTCTTTGAAAATTGTAACATTAATCAACATGATTGGCAAGTTTAATTGAAAAATTTTAAAATTCACAAATACAATAATACTAACTTAGTATGGAAATGATATTTTACAGATAAAAGGTATACCTTGTACTCTTTCTGTTAATTAAATGTTGAATTACCTGGTATATACTTCAGTCCGTGTCAGTATATAAAAAGTGTTTTTGATTAGTATATAGGCTTTATTAGAAGCGAAAATAAGCTTATATAAGTTATAATACTACTATGCTATGTAATCTGCAACGTGAAGAACGTGAAGATGGGGTTAAAATACAATAAAAGGGCTAAATGATTTTTTATTTAAAAAAAAAAAGAGAAAATCTATTTTGGCATTGGGAAAAAATGTAATTAACAGAACAAAACGAAAAAAAAATAGTAATCCTCAACGAAAATTTTCATTTATTTATATAATCGTATTTAAATTTTTTTTTTTTAGTTCTCAATTATTTCAGTTTTTTGTTTTTGCTTATGTAAACCCAATTATTTTTCAATTTTTTTTTACTTCAATTTTATTCAGATTAAAAATAAAACTATAGAAAAATTGAAATTTATTTTGGTATATTAAAATTTCTTTTGACAAATTTTACAAATCGTTTGTTAAATTTGTGGTTTCTGTTTTGTTGTATTATGAATTTTAGAGGAATTTCTTCAAAATGTTAAAAAAAATGATGCTACATATTTAAATTTGATGAAATTTATCCAAATTGGCAAAGACTTATATTATTCAGGTTCATCGTATATAAATCTTAATGAGTACGTAGTATTTCTACCAAAAAAAAAAACCATTATAAATTTTAATTTATTTTCTATACGCAATTAAAATAAAGCTAAAATTTATTCCACTACGTAAATTATTAAGTCCTTTTAATAGAGTAACAAAAATAAGAACAAAACAAAAATCTTATATCTGGTGGAAAAATTATTAACTTATAAACTCGACTTTATTATTTATTAATGCTTTTACTTTTTTTTTTTTTTTTGGAAAATAATAAACAACAAAAAAAAGGACGAAATAAAAACAATATTAAAAAATAAAAAAATAAAGTAAAAGATAAAAGCTTTCTTAATCTTTGTTTTATTATTAAAATAATCCGGAAAAGCTTTATATCTGGGAAAATAACTTCTCTCTATACTCTGTTATAATGTTGAATGAATTTTCATTAAATTATGAAAGTAATTTTTAATGTTTTCGAAGGATTTTCTATATTTATGACGGAGAAAAGTAAGACTTTTTCTTTTTATTGTTTTTGTTGAAAACAATTAAATATTAATAAATTATTTTTAATGCTAAATATAAATATTAAAGATCACTGCAAAAGTTGCAATTTTTTTTTTTTTAAATAGTCTGAATATAATGAATTTTTAATGAAAAAACTTCTATAAATATTTTTAAGCTATAATTTGAAAAAACTAATTAAATTCCTTATTGGAATTTAATCCTTATCCTTCTTGTTGGCGGTATAGTTAATAAATTAACTTTGTCTTGATATTTAATCAATAAACAGGACTATTTATGTTCCATATATTTTTTCTATGATTTTTAAACTGATTTTAATTATGATTCCTTCCACAGAAATTCATTTGGAAGTGAAACTTTATATTGGGACAAAAAGGCTCATATTCTATAATTTATCAAATTTTCAAGATTAAATCCTACAAACTCTTTAGATAATAATAAGTATATTTAGACATTTATTATGTTCTTATGCCAATTTTATATATTTTGCAATATAAAATGATGAAAACGGAGATAAATCGAACAAAAGGACAAAATTGAAGAAAAAATAGAGAAAAAAAAGCAAATTAAATGCTAAATTATTATTTTTTTTTATTTAAATTAAATCGTGAAGAATTTCAAAATAATCAACGAATAGAATTTCATAATTCATAATAAATTTTCATATATGCAAAATCCATAACATAAAATAAAAAAGCATGAAAAGAACTACAAAACGTCTAAAAGGAGATTATCAAAATAATATTTCTTTTGTTAGGCATAAAAATTGAGAAAGAATGGAAGAAGAAAAAAAAATTACATAAGGATATACCATTATTATATATATATATTGTGTATCCTGAGTATAATTTAAGGTTTTTCTGACAAAATTTATTATTATATTTCTTAAAATTAATATTATATACTCAAATCTGAATGACAAAAATGTTCATTGTTTGAATATTATTATTATTCACTGTGACAGTATTATAATCAAAGTTAAAGTATCCTTAAGGATTTTTTTTTTTTTTTTGGTTCTTTGTGGTTCAAAATAATCAGAAAAATTAAACAGGGGTTCTTACAATTTTTGATTATTTAATTATAATGATATTTTTTTCAATGGAGAAATGATGAATTTATACTACAATGAGTACATTTTGAAACATTCCAAGTCACCATTTTTAAATACTAAATCAGAAAATTGTTTCATGACAAGGTTTTATCTGCTTCTTAAGGGAATCGTAAATTTCGGAAAATATTGATATAAATATTCAGACAATTAATTAATTATCCTTCTTCTGTTATACCTGTTAAAATATTACACTACAGTACTTAAAAATTATTCCAACTCTCCCCAAAATATAGTAATTATATACGATATACCCCTGTCATCTAAATATTATCATAAATATAATTATAATCATTATTTTTTTTTTTGAAGTTCATCTTTACTGATAAATTATAATCTTTTTGGAGCTATTAAACTTCCATATAACAAAATGTTTATGATGCCCCACTGCGCTTTCAATTGCATAATTATAATAAAGATTTACATTTCGTTGCCTCTCTAATGCCCGCTTTATACATTTAAAATGATAATCCTTGTTAACTAAATAGATGAATATAATATTTTGCTATCTCTATATTATGCTTTAGTATATGTTCGTGCGTTATAGTATGATTTGAATATTTTTTGTATGCCTGATCTAGGAAAATATTAATCGTAAAGTTAGTTTGGGAATTGTTACACAATTTTCACAATTATTTTATATATATATATGATATCTTCAAAAAAAAATTATATATACATAATAACTGACACACATAATATGATTATATGAGTTAAAGTATATAAGGGACATGATTTTATTATACATTTATATATGTATATTACATTTATAATTTTTTCTATGTTTGTTTGTTTTTGGGATTGTTCTTGCAATTTTCAAGATTGTTAATTTGATGTTACATAGAATTTTTGGAATTTAATATATAAGAGTATTTATATTTATTTATAATATTATATAGTAAAGTTGTTAATTATGATTATTTCGAATACAACTAAATGCTACAATAATATACAAAAGTTTTTAGTTAAATATATTTTAGTTAGACATTTGGGAATTTTTACTATTAAAATGACAATTTATTTATATGTATATATATATAATATTTAATAATTTATTAAGACAACAAACATTTATCTGCAAAGAGTAAAATGATACAAAATATTAAGTAAGAATGTTGTATGCATATTTAAAATATTTGAAACTTGTCGTAAAAATTCTGTACGATAATTATGGAAATTATAAAATCTACAAAAATATCACTTAGTTAAGCATTAAATACACAAAATTGTACAAGCATATAAAGTCTGATTTTATGTTATATGTATAATCAAATCTTAGAATTGGTATATCCAAATATTCATGAATTTCTAGAATTAATTTTTGACAAACCCAGATGAACCTTGGGAGAATATATAAAAGGCCCAAGTAGAATATTTGTAACTCACAGTTTGTCAATTGTATTTGTCCTTATTGTCACTAATGACACAATTTAGTGAGCTTACCATCATAATTTCTAATTAAATTCAAAATGTAAAATTTTACGAGAAACTAAAATATTAAATTTTACCGAAATGACAAGAAAATTGATGAGCAAATATTGTAATCGCCAGATACGTCAAATACGTAAGTTTGATATTTACTATCCATATTTTACAAGGACATATTGTATTAATAATGATAATTAATCCTTTTATTAAAAACTAATTATAATTCCATAATTTAAAATCTATTTACATAAAATATTTATTAATCATTATTTTTTTTAAGTAATTTTAGAAGATAGTAATTAAATTAAGTTTTATAATAATTTTTACATAATTTCTGTGGTTAATTTCTATTCAATGTAACCAAATCTTTTATATAAACTATCAGATTTCAAAAAAATTCTATTGTTATTATAAATAATTTTTCTTTAAAGGAAAACGGAAAAGAGCTATAAAAAAAATACAAGAAAAAAAGAAGAGAAAAATTCATAAAACAAAAAATTACTAAACAAAAAAATGAAAATTTATAACAATACCCGATCAACAAAAATTTTTCTTTTGACCTTTTTTTTGTTTTATGTAAATTTTCCCCCATCCCATGGCCATTTTTTATCCTTTTATACTTGTCCTGATGATAATCCTTGCCATAGTAACTGGTTAAAATATAAACTAAACAACAGCAAAAAAAAAAAGACCTTTAAATATTCATCCCATTTTGCAGTCATTGTTTAAATATTGTTTTACATTTTTTCTTATTATAAATTTTCTCTTGTTGGGGAATGTCTTCGAAAATTATGAAAAATCATAATTTCGAAAGGAAAATTCTTCGAAATTTGTAATTTTTTTAAAGAAGATTTTTTCTAAAAATTCGTAATTTAATTATTAAATGAAATGTAGATGGAACTTTGAATCCTTAAAGGAAGAAATTGGAATATAATTATATAATATAAATTTAAAAATTCGGTTAAATATTTTAGCTAAAAAATTTTAAGTTCGAACAATTTTCGGGACTACCACAAAATCGAAAAATTTTCTTTGTCTATTAATTTGAAATTATTTTTATATAATTTTTCTTTTTTCTTTAAAGTAAAAGTTACTTCCGAAGGGAAATTATTTTCATCTTTGTAATGTAGTGTTATGAACAAAGTTTTTTTTTAAAAAAAAACAAAGAAAGTTAATTTAGTTTATATACTAAGGGATTAGTGCTTTGACTTTTTTGTGTTGAATAAATTTTAAATTTTTGTCAAAAATTTAAATTATACAAAACAAAAAAAAAAACATAAATAAAATCAATGACTTAGGAAAATGAATTATAATTAGTTTTTCTTTTTGACATTAGAAAAGAATTTTTTTGAAAATTTTTAATATTATATCAAGTCATGATTATTATGACCCTTTTTTTTTGTAAACAAAAAGCGAAAGACCTTATTTTATTTTATATTAATTTTCCAACAACATAAAAGTCAGAAAGAGAAAAACTGTTTGGAAAAACTCTTAATAACTTTTTTTTTTGTGTAGATTTTGATTACATAATTATTATATTAAAAAAAAATCAAACTGAAAAAATCTATAGAAAAATATATATAGTTTAAATTTAACAAACTAATTAATCATATTTAACTGAAAGTGTCAAAAAAATGAAAATTTCTATAATTAATTTACTTTTAGTTTACAAAGAAAATATGTTACATAAAAAAAGTTTATTTTAATAAAGTTTAATATTGAAATTATAAAACAGTGTTTGGAAAAAATAATGGCAGTATAGAAAGCATTATTATTTGAATGACTAACTTCACTCTTAAGGAAATTTTCTTATTGATCTATCAAAAAAAAAAAAAAATTCCAATGTAAATTTTCCCTGTGATAACAATTTGAGAATTGTCAAAATTTTAATATAATTCGACAATATTCCCAAAAATATATTTCTGATTGAAAAGAATGATTCGATTTACAAATATTTTCCAAACGCACTTTCTCTCGACTTTTATGGTCTTTTTCTTTTTACATTTTATCGATTGTAGCTTTGCATTTCAGTAATTCCGGATTTCTTTCAAAATGAAAGCATTATTGTTTCTTCTGTGACCAACTTCACACTTCTTCATCTTACGAATATTATTCTTATTATTTAATTTCCATTTGTAAAATTTACATTTTGTGATAGCATCTAAATAAAATTTCATATTAATTTAACTAATTTAGAAAATATACTAAAAATGAAATGTCATATGGGGAACAATATTTATGAAATATCTGATTAAAATCACTCATTTGTGTATAATACAAAAATTTTGTAATAAATTTTGATTGATTTTCAGAAAATTTACAATAAATATATTTAATATGAACTGTTTTTAAATTCAATTCCATATATACAACTTAAAATAAAGCTACAAATATAATATATTTTTTATTAAGATGGTTTTTCATTCTGGGAATTCAAATCCCACTTAAAAAAAATTATAATAAATTAAAATATTTATTTTCTTGTTGTTTTACAGATTTAATAGCGTATTTGAAAATTGATTCTTTTCGTCTTTTTTTTTGTTTATATTTTTGATAAAATTCATAGTTCCACATAAAAACAAAAATATGTATTCATATATTCACTCTAAGGTATAAAATATTTTAACTTTTTGCAATTTTTTACCTGAGCCTTTTTTTATTTTTTTTTGAAAATTATGATAATCGTGATTATTATTATTATTATAGTACAACAGTGGCAAAAAGAAAATAATGTTTCTATTCCCTTTTAAAACATATTCAAATCCATAAAAATAATTTTTGTTTTTTTGTGGAAAACGTTTCGTTTCAGTAAAACAAATATAATAATACAATACGAAAATGTTTCTTTTGAAATATAATAAAAAAAAATTTAAACAATTTCCTTACGGAGATGTAAAAAAAATTGAATTTAATGGTAACGCAATTTCATAAATAACGATTACTCTTTTTTTTTTATATTTCTTTTATATATTCCGAATTTCAATTTATTCACAATAAGTCTACACTCCAAGTTATTATATTTGTATGTGTGTATAACAAAATAAGGATAAAATTATACATGTATGTATGTATGGTGGTTTTTTTTTGGAAATATTTATGTGAAAATTTAAATATAGAATATAAGAATATAATAAAAAAATTCACACTGAAAATTCGTTATAAAACAAAATTTTGATCCTTAATCGATCCAGGGTTGAACAAATACGAAATATTAATCATAATTATTTGGTGCTTATTGCGAAAGATGAAACTGCAATTTCTTAACTCCACAATTACAAACTTCACTCATCATAAATTTCGTTGATTTTATTAGAATCCTTTCTAAATTTCATTTAAAATATATTTTATATACTATTATAATTGTATAATTTAATTGATAACTAAGTATTGTATTGTACTAAAGTATTTTATCAAAGAGTATGTAGTCACCCTGTTCTTAATTTCAAAATTAACTTAACTTTTCTCATTCTAAAAAAAAAACAGAACCGGTGTGCAATAAATTGACTTGTATTACTTTATCTTATATCATTAAATACATTTATTACATGATGTAGTCAATAAACAATATTTATTACTTTCAGTTGAATTACTTCGAAAATAATATTATTTCTGTACCAAAAACAATTTTCTGGCCCAAACGATAATAAATAAAAAAATTTCGCCCAAGATAAAAAAAAAAATAACAACAACAACTGGAAAATTAAACTGAAAAACAGCGTAAAAATGAAGAGTTAAAAAATGTTGTATATAGGATATAATGAAAATGTGTTTTCTGTTGTTGTTGTAAAAACAGCCCAGGTACTGTAATTTATTAAGTCCTGTTTACTATCTAAAATTTTGTTGTTGTATACGTTTTTTTTTAACTCCGCTATTGGGTTGTTGTTGTTGTTAAATAAAAAGGAAACAGAAATTATTCCAGCACCTTTATTGTTCCCCTAAGGATAAAAAAAGCATAAAAATTTATTTAACTTACGTCTCCTTTGTTGTTCAGGTTTTTTTGTTGTTGTATATACATATATACACAGCTTCACTGTGTTGTTTTTGTTATTGTTGTGTAATATTTTTTGTGTTACTTAAAAAACTTTTTTTTTTATACCTTCTTAAAGACTCTCTAGATGCCGTTTAATGTCGAAAGGATATTGACAATATAAATAGATATAATATACCATATTAAACGTAGCTAAGTATATATAAATTTGTTTTGTTTGTCCTATGCATAATCTTAAGACTATGAAAATTTCGGTTTTTGTGATAGTATAAAAAGCTAAAGTCTATGCTTTCTAACCAACCCCACCCCTACCCGTTAAAATATTTTTATTAAAAAACATATAAACGTTTGGTTTTTTTTTATCAACACAAATTATTATTCCATTAAAATAAAATTTTTGAAGGACTTTTTTTATTAATTTTAAAATGGTTTTTTTTTAAAGGGTTAATAATTTTTTTTTTATTTTCACCATTTTGTTTTGTTTTTGAAAAGGACATTTAATTATTACAACATTATAAAAATGACTTTTTATAAGATTATTAAAATAATTTTTAGCAAATAATGGCTGGTATCATAATAAAGTCATAATAATATAACTGTTGGTATAAGGATTATTCGGATAATAAAAAAAAAAATATGGTTGATCATTGAAAAAAAGTGGAAAAGGATTTGAGATTTATATCTGTTTGCTTGTAATTTATTGACTATTGAGCTGCAAATTTGATAGTTCTTTGATATCTTAAATGTCTGTTGCTATGACACGAAAATATTTACCTACGACACCTCGAAATTTATATTGTATAAATGTACTTTGGGTATAATAATGTCATTGAGGCAACTCTATATCCATTTTTTATAATTACAGCAATGATATTACAATTTACAATAAACCCTTTGGCTACAGAGACAGACACTTCCTTTAATCTTCAAACTATAATCTAACTTATTTTATATATTTATTATTAAAATTATTTTCACGAAATTATAAACTTATATTTGATTAATTTAAAAAGTTTTTGTTAAATTAGTTTATTTAATTTTTACTCCAAATTGAAAAAAAAATCACTGATTTGTATTTGCTAAAATTTATACAGAACAGACAAATTTTTAACTTAAATTCCCTAATTGTTAATATTTTCAAACTTCATTACAATCTCTAATTCCATAATTTAACATACACACTTTTTTCTAAAGTTTGTTAGTTAAAATATTAAATTAATTTTAATTATAACAAAATATTTAAATATACCGAATAAAATTGTAAAAAATTATGATTTTCATAAATTGTTTTTATTAAATTATATTTTACATATTAATTATATTAAATCTCATTTTGGGTGAAAACTTTTTAAATAACTTATAAAATTAATTTTGAGTGACATTATTTAAAATAAATATTATAACTAATAATCTCAAAATGATTTTTTTCATTGAAATTCTAGAATATAAAACTTATATAGAAAAACATTCATTCCAATTTATCTATTCTAGAGATTAATTGCAATTAAAAAGTTTTCTAATTTATCTATATTATATTTTAAATCTAGAAAACCATATAGGTAAAAAGTTTATATAAACAACAGAGAATAACCGTTTTATATTAGTATTATATATGGTATTATCAGGAAGGATATAAATGCAATGGATGATATGAAATCTGTTTTTATAATAACAAAAACTGCAACTAAATACCTTTAGGTAGATTAAAAAATATATCCAAGGTAATAGAAAACAAGGATATAAAGAATTATAGAGAATATTGTTTATAGAAGATATTCTATGTGATGGTATATAATGATAGAATATTTAAAACATTCTAATGTACAGATGGAAGATGAGATTTAATAGTTTCGTTTGTATATAGATATTTTATATCTCTACCGTAATTCTATTAATTTTCGAATGATTGGAGTCAAGTTAAGCAGTTTAGTCAAAAAAATTTAACTTCGAAGTAACTTAGTAACTTTAAAGATAAATTATATAGTAAGAAATTTAATTAATTTGCTAATTAAATCATTAATGGATTTGCTTAAGTTATGTCATTTTTAGAGGTCAGTTAATCATTTAGTCTATAATAAGAACTTTATAATTTACGGCAACTATTTTATTCAAAATCACCATAATTTTTGTAGTTGAATTTTTTGTAATATTATTGATATTTTTTACTATATATAGACTGGATGATATTCAAAAGTTTGACTATATATGTATTGCTTTTGGTCCATAAATTATTCATAAACTTTAACCACAAAAGTTGCTTCGTTAAAATTACTCTTAAATTTTAAGTTAAATGACTATACTCAGCTGGTATACGTATTTAAGTGACTTTAATAAATTTTATTTTATATACCAAAATTGTAACTATGATTCTGGACATAGATTGTAATGTTTACACCAAAAGCTTTTATAAATATCTTAATTGTAACTAAATATAGAGAGTAATATAAATTTATCCATTATTTTGATTATAATATATTACTTTAGCTGAGTAACCCCTAAACTTATATATATATATTTCAATGGGAAATAATATTTGCGGGTTTTTAAATATACCAAAATAATGTGAACGGAAAGACAGCAATTTTAGAAACACTGATAATAAATTGACTGTAATATATTTATATATTTTTTTATGTATATCCTTCTATAATATGTATATTTAATTATTATTGCATCGTATGCATATTTAATGGTTATAATAGTAATCTGCATTTTGACATGCACACACACACACACACATTTAATAAATATTTTCCATAAAAAAATGGTTTAGCCTTTATAATACCAAAATGGTAAATATAAATTTATCGAAATGTCAATTGATAAAATTTATTTATATATAAAAGATTGTTGTATATTTTTACCACTTTTACATTGTCGACATTTTCAATCGAATTTTTTTTCTCTATTTTTTTAGAGATTAAAACGAGAGAAAAAAATATATTATCTTGAATCCACGGGTTATCCTAAAAAAAAAGGAAATAAAATTTCGAACATAAATTTGTTTAAAAATTTTTAAATTGACATTTTGTCGGTTAAGTTTGAGAATAATCAAAAACTATATGCAAATTGTCCCCTAAAATTATCGACTATATAAAAGTAGTCTTTTTGTATAAAAAAATGGTTTTGTGCATGGGAAAAGATCCTCTTGTGCTCAATTAAACCAGTATAAAAATTTTGTTGACCTGATTTACATCTGTGTTCGATTTGCCACAAGGGATTTTCTTGTTTATTTTTTATGTATTTCTATATTTCGCATATAAATAAATATCTAAAGTATATAAAAAATTGCTAAAAACCAAAATGACTAACTCATCTATAAACATAAAATAGTGGATAAATTTAACAAATTTAGTTCAAAATATTTTATGCATATTAATTTTCAACAATAATTAAAATTTATTTATAACAATTAAAATATTGAAATATGTAGTAATAAAATTGTTTATATTTTTGACTAAGTTAATACGATAAATTATTAGCCGAATGCCTAGAATTTTGAAAATTACTAAAAATCAAATTAATTATTTTGGCATTTTGTTGCTATCCTATAATAATTAAAAAAAAATTTCATTAACACATAGACATTAAAATTTTAACAAAACAAATGAGGATATACAGAAAAAAGCGTTTTTTTTCTAGATTAAATAAATTGCAAAAAAACATAGCGAATGTAGTCAACAAAACCAGGATGTCTGCATTTATTAATGGATGAAAATATTAATTTATAATTTTATGATCTCGTTGCGAAATTGTAACAATTAATTTTTTTACAAAGCTTAAAAAGTTAATTTAAAATTTTTAATTGTTTTTTATTTTAGTGGTAAATAATTTTTTTTTATTTGGATTACCCTGAAACCGTAAATTAAAATTAAAATCCTTCAGTAACCTAGAAACACACATATAAATAATATAATAATTAGAATATAAAATTATTGTTTAAATAAAAAAAAAATCTACACTCGTTTAAAATTTATATGGATAATTAAATTGCTTGGTAAATCCTTTTCTGAGGCCATAAAAAAAATCGAATTTCTATTTTTTTTTTGTAACTAATTATAATTATAATGAAATTTAGTTTAAAGTTCAATATTATCCAATTATTAATTGTGTTAATGTCGAAAAATCATCAAATATTTGAAAAATTGTTAGACTTTGACACAATGTTGAATTATGTATAGAAATTTTTATTTTTATGATTTATGAATTTTAATTTGTATATACATAATTAGAAATTAAATATTTACCAAAATTGGCGACAGGATAAGATACTAGGTCAAATTTAAAGTTTAATTTTATGTCATATTCACATCTCCATAAATTTTTTAACGCAGTTGAAACAATTTAAAATTTATTTTTCGTTTTTGATCAGTGTAGTGAAATTTTAATATCATAGAACAATTTAAGCTTTTTAGAGTGTCAAAATGAAATATTTATGAAATATTTTTCATTGCTTTAGAAAATATGCTGAATATTATAAATTTTCCAACTATTTTATTTACATGATGTACCACGTAAAATTTTGTACATGGATTTCATTTAAATACAGAAATTTAATATTAAAAAAACTAATATCAAAATTTTTCATTTTACGAAAATGGTCAAATTTGAAGTTTTAAAATAATTTTAAGTTATACCGAATTCGTTACATTACCAAAATCAGAAATAATAAACTATATTGCTAAAAAGGATCTATAACAGTTACCGTGGACTACCTTTTTGTGGCTGACCCTAGTCGTCAAAATTAAATTCCTAACTATAGTATCAAAACCATATACATATAATATATTATATACGGCTAGTATCCTTTAAAAACTTTAAAAACAATTTATTATATTACCAATTTTTATTTACATTTTTATTAATGAAAATTTCTAAATTATTATATAAAATATTTTTTAAAATTTGTTAATCCAAATTGTCATTAATAAGATTTTTAATTATGTATTCCTAACATTTAAAACAATTTCATTGATTATTAATATTATTAACAAAAATTATTCTTTAATTGAATTTTTTTTTTTATGATGTGATTTTATGTATTTTTAATATCCTTTTCGTGACTCATTAATACCAAAATAAAATAATAAATGTTTCTCTATATATAAATATATTTTATTTACGATATTTCCCGAAATTTTTTTTTGTATATAATATATAAAAAAAAGGTAAAACAAAAAAAATAAAACGAAAATTTAAGCAACAAGTTGAAACAATTTTTTTTTTTTGGATGTTAAAGAAAAAAACAACAACCAAGGTATATAAAATTTCGACATTCTTAAATTTATTTATGGAGCTATAAAAGCTGATAAAAATCAATTAAATGAAAAACCAAATTTTTTGGTTTTTATTATACTGAAAAATCTTTTATAAACATAATTTTTTTACCACTCAAATGTTTTTAGATCATTATTGAAAAGATAAAAAAAAAAAAAGTAAACGAAAATTTAAAAAAAAAAATCTTTTGGTTTTGTTGATAACCGATTTAATATTCATAATAATCTACAACATTTTTTTTTATGATTTAACAATTGAATTCATTTTTTTTATAAATAAAAATGTTTTTGGTTTAAATAAAAATTTAAAATTTCACAAAAAATAAAAATAATTTTACCATCAATTTAAATTTCTTCAACAAATTCGAATTCATGAAATTGTATATTGAAATTTTCATTAGGAATTGCTAATTTTATTTGTGTGATGAGTTTGAGGTAAAATAATTTTTTTCTGTCCGATACTTAAAAATAAATAAAACAAAATTGAAAGATTAGGAAAAATTTTTATATATGAATTATTAATCCTTATTTGTTAACACTGAATTTATAATCGTTGAATTTGTTTTTATAAATATTTGATATAATCTCAATCAAAAATGTTGCTATTCATTCAATTAAAATTTTATGGTGATTTTTTTTTGATTTTTGGTATACTTGACGAAAATTCTAGCAAATTTTCTGATGATAAATTTCGAAATTTTATTTTAGTGTTGATTAGCATTTAGACTGAAAACATTATCAATATCCTTTGTCAAGTTTTATAGAAATGAATGAGTAGATAAAGCACAAGATATGAATCAAAGCCTTTTTGGATAAATTACAATTTATATATGGATATTTCAATGTGGGACAAATATAGTGTTTCAGATATCTCCAATTAAGGAGTTAAAATGTAGTTGTGATAATATTAACCAGAATTTCTGGAATTAAAATTAAATTATTAGAAAAAATGTATAGCGATGATAGTAATAATGTAGATACAAATTTTAAGTAATCTAACAATTATCTTCTTATCTTAAGACTTAAAATAAAAACGTTATTAACCACTCAACATAATTGATTAACGCTTAACGTGCAAGAGAAATTTACAAATTACCATAATTATATCTATCCAATTCCAATGAAACTGTTTAACCATAAACTGGTAGTAAAACTTTTAAAAAATACATAAATATAGTGTCAGAATTTTCTCTTGCTTCCAATTAATTAAATAATTTCGTTTCATTTTAAAATTATTATTGCCCAGACAATTTGATTTCTATGTATGATTGTGTCCATATGGCCTGTAATAATTGCACTATCGTCTAATGCCATAAATCTATTTTTAGGTTAATAACAAAATTCCATATTTGTTATTTATCTTTTGTTAAATTTAACAAAAAAAATTTTTATGGAATCAATTTTAACCTAATAATCAAAAACATTGTAAACCTAAAATATATACTCCATATGTATACCCATGCAAATAAATTTACAATATAGGCAATAATATTATATTGATTTCCTATTCAAGCTTATTTTTACCTAACAGAGAATGGTCAATGCAGAAAAAAATTCTATTCTGTTGATTTTGGTATTTCTTTGAAAACATAATTTCCTTTCGAAAAAACTACAAAATTTTCTCATCCAAAAACTAATTAAATAAATCTTACTTCATATGTAAAAAATAGAATAATTCCAGATCCTATAATGTTGAAATAAACAGGATTTTGTAAATTGTCTAATAAAGACACAAAAAAATAAATCTCAATGAATTTTTAACATCTGCATTTCTAAATTTGTTTTTATTTTTTCTGAAGAGGATTTGAGGAAAAAGCATTTTTCCTTTATTTTCATTATTATTGAGTATTTTAATAGTTAAACAATTAGTAGAATGATATGTAACACAAATTTTCCAAGCATTTTTTGACTCACTAAACAATTTAAATACACATATATAATAGTCCTTTTTCGGTTTTCTTGTTGTTGTTGCTGTTGCACTTCCTATTTTTATGGTTGTGCATAATTAAAACAATTCAAAGTCTTTGAATAATAATAGGCATTGGAAAAAAATTGTCCATTACCATTCCAAAAATGATGAACGACTATTCGAAATAACGACATCGAATGTAAAATCGTGACACTGTACATGACTATATGCTTTTATATGAAATCCTTTTTTGCATATTACTTAAAATAAATAATTCTATTTTGGTGAAGAGGAGCAGAGCCTTGATCAAATAAAAGTATTAGGTAAAATTTTAATATATACATTTTTCTCTATCCATAAATCAAGTTTAAAAGTTTAAAAAAAAAATTTTTTTGGACATCCTTTCCACCATTTTTTTCAATGTACATACACCAATACGACAAAATCATATAGTAGCGCGCCCCCATTTTTACGAAATAGTTTTCTATAAACTATAATTTTGCATATTGTCATTGTTGTTTCGTGTTTGTTTTCTGGTTTTCCAGGACGAAAACTTAACAAAGAACAATACAAAAAAAAAAAAACACAATTGTCCTTAGAAAGATATGTGTATATAAAATGCGTAAATATTATATGTATATATTTAACTTGTTATTTTACATAGAAATTCCATTAGAACCATAAATTTACGGTAAAAAGGACACTATAGAAAATGCATTCTAAATATATAAAATGTTTCTATTTTGTTTGTTGTTTTTTTTTATATATTTCTCTCTCTGTATGATGTGAAATGTTTTAAGAATAACCATTATATAAATATTCTATTTTTAAATAGATTTTCTATATGTATAGGATTCTATATTTCAGTGATATATTTACACACATTTTAATGTGTATATAGAAAAAGGATTTTAAAATATTATGTTGCAGAATTTGATACAATGTACGATGACTGCGAAAAAAAAAATATGTTGATGATCGATATTTTCGTACAATAATGTTTCTCTACTGTCTGTTTTGAAAAAGTAAATATTATAGAAATGGGAATTATATTTGTATAAAATTGATTGACTTTTTGGTTTAACTCTATCAGATAGAGTCTATTTAATGTGTTCGTCATTATGCTGGAGGATCAATTTTATAAGGTTATTGTATTTAGTACTCATAATAATTTAAAAAAAAAAAACTCTTTTTATCAAAATTTAAAATTTTGTTAAAAAATTTAATTTATTTTTATTATCAAAAATTAGATTTTTGAAAAAATTCATTTTTAAGCTATGTACAGATAGAAAGTGAAACGATGATTTTCCATATGAATTTTCAGGTCGTGAAAAAGTCGGGAAATTTTTTTCAAAAAGTAGTACATACTCGACGTGAAATGAAAATTATTTATCAGAGACATTAACCTTAAAAAAATCTAATTTTTCACGACTATACTGAAATGTTCTATACATTTATTTAACGTGAAAAATTAATATTTTGACGTTTTTATTATCAAATATTTTAAATTTTATGAATTACTGAATTATTATAATTTCAATATGATTGAAAACGATTATGTTGCTGGACGAATAAGAGTTTGAAGAAAAAACATTATACGGTATATATAATATTATATGACTTTTTACAATAAATATATTTAACTTAAATTTGGCTTTTATTTTGTGAATTTCAAATTGCAGTTAATTTTCACTAGGTTTAATGTTTAAATGTACAAATTTTAAATAATTTTTTCACGACCTTTTCACTTTCTGTCTGTACATAGCTTAATTTAATAGGATTTGGAAATTTGTCAAAATAAAATATTTTGTTTTATAAATATAAGTAAATATCATATTATATGTACATATAAATTATAGATTAAAATTATTAAAAATTAAAATTAAAATTGGTTAAAAACCTCACTTAATTTATTAAACTCAACCAAAAAAATATATTTTAATGTACAAATGACCTTCATACATTCGAAAGAAACTTAATTATTTTATAGTTTAATTTAAACATTTAACATTTTATTTAAGTAAATTTTTAAAAATTCTATTAATAATTAATATTTTAAATTAATAATATCCTTAATTAAAACATAATGTCCATTTTCATATACTACTTAACTAATTTTATAGAAATTTACTTTAATAAAATATAAAATAAATAACAAGAATTTTAAAAAATATAAAAACTTTTGTCTTGGGGTACCTTTTTAACTTTTACAAAAATAAACTGAGCAAAATATAAAAGTGCTATTATTATTTCATGCTGTGAATAAAATATCTCTAATAATAAATGAAAAATTATTATATTTTTATTATCCTGGAAATTTGTTTTTATTTTTTATTTGTTTATATATATAAACAAAGATATAATGTAAATGTGTGCGTTATATACCAACCAAAACCAAAAAGACAAATTTTCTCATTTTTTTTTGTGCGCTACTTGAAAAATTATTATAATGTTGTTGCTGTTTTTTTTTTTTAAATAAAAATAAAACCAAAAAATACATTTTTTTTATGCAAGAAATTTTTCACAGAGAGAGTTTCCTTACTGCTTTTTCCCACTAACAACAGAAAAAGAAAAAACCGAAAAATGAAATGAAAATTGTGTTTTTTCAACCATTTTCTATATAATACAAATTTCATTTCGTTGGTTAGCAAAATCATTACCCAAAAAATAAAAATAAATAAATAAAGACTCCAGTCACTACTAAATAGAAATGGTAAAATTAAAAGTTTCTCTACCAGCAACATTTTTATATCCCAGATCTGTTGATGAAATAAACGTTAATTTTAGTTGGTCTGGGGGGTTCCCAAAAAAAAAAAAAATAATATGAATTTATTTGTAAGTTATTGTTGGGTTTGGGCATGATGGGTATAGTGGGTTCTTAGTGTGGTTTTATTCGGAAGAAATTTTTAAATATAAATTTTAATTTTTCATTTTTTTTTTATATATGTTGTTGAAACGTTGCGGTGTGTTGAAAGTGTTGTTCACGTTCATGCCGAGTCATTCATTCAATTAGCTTCACTGTCAACTAAAAAAAAAAAATATTTTTTGATTGGTGGATTCGCCTTTTTATATTTGGGGGATGAAAATGAAGTTTATTTATCTCTGCACATTATTTTGTACTTCTTATAAATGTGAAGGTATACGCAAAACAAATAAAAAAACGTTCCGTGAAAAATGAAAATTGTTTTTAAAATGTTGCTATCTTTTATTGGCGTTTTATTACCAAGTATGAGTGACAATTTTTCTGTATAACATTTATATAATTTATGCTGATGGTAAAAGATTTAAGGTTAAATAGAAGTTTTTCAGTCTTCTTTGTAGGGTTATTTTCTTTTCGTTGTTGAAGCTTTTTTTTTGTGGATAGTATATAAAGTTTTTCGGTTTTTTTTTATGTTTGGGTATGAATTTTTTTTTTTTTTTTTTCGAAATTTTTGAATGCTTGTTGTCGTTTAACAAAGTGTTACAAAATGATGATGATATAAAAAAAAAAATGGTGCGCGGTTTTATTTTTTTTTTTTATTGTAATCAAATTGAATAATTTGATATAGAAAATTGTGAAGGATAACTGAAGGTTTGAAGTGGATTCGTTAGAATTTTAATGGAAGCTATGCAACAAAGAGGATAGACAGTGAGCAAAAAAAAAAATTTAAAATGTCTTAAATATTATTATGATAATTTTTGTATTATGGTGAATGGGATTTTAATTATATTTTAAAATATTTAATATTTCAAGGATTTTAGACCTTGAATAATTTTTAAAATTTATTTAACAAAAATTACATGAAATTGGATTTAAATAAGAGAATTTTGGTGTTAATAAAATATGAAGTGAGTTTTTTGGAATTTATATTTTTTTATTTAAGAAATTTTATTGGTTACAGTATAAACAAATTTCTTGCGAGGACGCTGGTTATTAATTATTAAAAGCATTAGATCAAATAAGATCATTATTGAAATTATGACTGTTAAATCTGCCTGCGGTAAGCTTAAATTTTAAGGAAACTAGGTTTCAATCCTAAAACCGATTAAAGCCTATGATACACAGGTAAATTTATTGAAAATTAATAAAAAATGGTTAGTATATTTTTATGCAAAATCTGAAACATTCTTACAAATTAAATTTAAAGTTTTAATAAATCAAAATTCGTTATAATTGCAAATTATTTTTTTTTTTTTTAAATTATTTTCGGTTCT
Source organism: Empis stercorea (assembly GCA_949752835.1). Classification (NCBI taxonomy): domain Eukaryota; kingdom Metazoa; phylum Arthropoda; class Insecta; order Diptera; family Empididae; genus Empis; species Empis stercorea. Next base: position 52,648,982 of record OX457087.1, on the reverse strand, counting down.
CATAAAATATATATTTTTTTTATAAAACAAATTTTAAATAAATAATAATTTCCACCATTTTTCAAATATATATGAAAAATAATTAATTAATAATACAATCAACTCTTTTAGCTTTACGTTAATTATTATTAACGTCAATTTTAGAGTTAAAACATTTAAAAATAAAAATAAAACGTGAATTTATATATTTTCATGACATGCGGTATACCGTATACCACAACAATTAATTTAATTTAAATATTATAATATATATACCAAGGAATGTTTTCTCAAGAAAATTCATAAAACATTAAATCTTTCAATCAACATTTTTTGAAAATTTTTCGTTGTCTTTAAAACAAAACTTTTACTTTACATAAAATTATGAAGTCTATATTTAAATTTTTCCGCACCAAACAAAAAAATTTTTACAAGACGAACATTTTCAGTTTTAAACTTTTTTATTTATTTAAATAAATTGTATAATTTTTGTTGGTATATAAGTAATTATGAAAAAAATATGAAAAATTTTGGTTTATAATTGACATTAAAAAAAAATATGAAAATTTCCATATTCATGAAAATTTAGAAATAAAATCAAAAAATATGAAAATTTTGATTTTTGTTTTTTGGTAGAGCAAAAAATATAACAGCAGCCGTCATTGTAGAGAGTATATAGTTAATTTTGAGCTATGTTGGGGATTTTACTTTCTAAAAATATCTTTTATTAAATTTCCTATATCGACGAAAGTTTGTAATTTTTGAAGTTGGAAATATTGAAAAATAATTTCTGAAAATTTTATTTTATGGTTTCTTTTGATTAAATTATCAAAACTTTGAAATTTTATATAACTTTTTTTTTTTTACTAATTTGTGTTTAGTATATAGAAATGATGGAGAAATTTATAGAATTTATAATTAATTATAATTCTGTTCAACATTTTACTTTAAAATTTTATACAAAATTTTAATTTTCTAGTATAATGAAACTTTTTAATTTTGTAGTAAAAAGTTTTCTATTAATGAATTTGAGTTTTTGATTGGTGGAGTCTTACACGTTATAATAAATGAAAATGTATCATTTTTCTAGTGTTTAACGAATAACTCAGATGGTTTAATGTTACACAAATGTATTTGAAAATGTTGTGGTTTTTACTATGTGGTTTTGTTTTGATTTAATGATGGTTTGTCTTTGTGATATTTTTTTTATAGATAAATGAACTATGTGAAAGCTAATTTAGTGATAATTCTTAAATGTTTAAATTCCATTAAAGTTTAACATTAAATGTTATCGTTTCTAATTTGATTTTTCATATATTAAATTCAAACAAATAGCCAATTTTAATATGTGATTATAATTAAAGTCAGATTTGAAAATTATGACCCATCAAATTGAGACAATTATTAAAATTGTTTTATTTAAAAAAAGACTTGAATTATTATTACAATATATGAAAAAAAGGCTAAAAGTTTGTACGCACATTTTACAATTATCAATTCAAAGTAATGCCAAAATGAATATTAAATTTTTCTGTCCAGCTTTAAAACTATTTAAATTAAATTCATAAATTCTAAGCACGTTGACAATATCCTTGAATAAATTTGACCATTTCCATTACTATATTAATTTTTAATTAATTTTTTAATTAAAAAACATTTAAAATAATTTACGAGTAAATTTTCATTTTCATGGAAACCTTGAAAAAAAATCATAGATGATATAATTTTTATTAAAAATCTAAATAATTTCTACAAAAATTATGAATCTCCTTTTCTTTATAATTTCAATTCAAAGAAATTTTCAAATTTTGATTTCTTTTTACTTTACGTCTAATAATAAAGTAATAATTACTTGTACTAACTTTATTTCTGTATTTTTATGCAAAATTAAATCATTTAAAAATTGTAAATTCATGTTTAAAAAAAAAAAGTTCCATATCCCTTTAAAATCAAGGATATTTTTTCATTTTTACTGGGAATTTTTGTTATTGTACAATGTGATTATCACAAAAAATGTAAAAAATAATATTTTTTTTTTTGTACAAAATGTAGGACAATTTATAATATTTAAACATTCAAAATCAGACAAAAGTATAAATACATTTTTCAGCAATTTTTATTATGTAAAAATGGTATACAAAAAAAAAAAAAGGACGACAGAATAAAAGATAACAAAATTAAGGGATTTTTCCACACATTAAAAAAATCTATATTTAAAAATGTAAAAATTTCACAGAGTTTGTAAGAAAAACAAAGTCATTTAACAAAGAAATATATTTCAGGATAATTTAAAAAATAAATTTTTTGGCAAAGAAAAGTTCTTCTCTGTGCTATTTTGTAATAAAATTTGCAGCTTAATTTAAGCAAAACTATACTTTTCAATGTTTAATGAAGAATTTACTATATATAGATTTTTTTATTTTTAAATAGTTTTTCTCTTAAATTAGAGTTAAATAAACTTTTCCAACAACAAGAAAAGTTAACCTTATAAGAAGAAACTTTTTCACATCATAAACTTTGAATTCATTAATAAATTTCGGTATTCAACTTAATGAGAAGCCATTTCCGTTTTTTTTTTTTGTAGGTCATTCAAGAAAAATATCAACTTAAATAAAAAGTTTCTCAAAAACATCCGGAATTTTTTTTTAAAGAAATTAAACTAAAAAAAAATTGAACAACAACGACAAAATTTATAATCTTTTAAGCATATTTTTTTTAAAAAAATTAATTCGTAATATAGAAGAGTATAGTTTTTTAAGAGCTTGTGTAATACAATTTTCATGAAATTTTCTGAAAATATATTTTTGTGAATTCTTTTTTTCCGTAATGTCACAAAAATAAATTTATAAAATAAAAAAAAAAAATGGAAATATTACAAAAGATTAAATAAATACGTGTCATTTTATATAATTTAAAATTGATGTCATAATAAAATTATTCACAAGTTTATTTTTTTTTTTTGTTGTGACGAAATAATACCAGTCCATTAATTTGTAAATTTTTGTGTGATATAGATTGTATAAGAATATTTCATGTGCAATTTGTAATATTTAAATTCATTTTAATGATTATGCAAGGACATTGAATATTTTATAATATGGCAAATATTATTTTGTTTTGTACTCAGAGATAAAAGTCATATTCAATATTGCATTAGAGAGATTAGACCATTTTCTAAATGAAATTTACTATAGAAAAGAATTTTGGGAATTTCATAGATTTAAATAAAGAAGATTTGATCAAGAATTTATATATAATTTTTTTGATTTAAAAAAAGTTTTCTGTTAATATTGAAACTTTCAAATTTAATCCAAGTATATGAGTCTATATAAGACACTCGTAGTACATACCCAGTGGCTTTTAGCCACCAAATACAGTATTTTTCTATTACTGATAAAAGTAAGTATGAGTTTGAGTATGACAACACTCAATACAATCTGTACGTATACTACATCACGTATACTACATCAAAATACATCAATATTTGGATTAAATTTGACAATTTCCAAAAAATTTACTTACTGGTTTATTTTTTGTACATTTCTAAGAAACAAATGATATTTTTTCAATTACAAATTCGGTTTTATGCGAATGAAATTCGTCCTTATCCAAGTAAATTTCATACTATTCCAAAACAAATTCGTAGAAATGAAAAACCAATATTTCATATTATTTCAAAATCATGTAAAATTTATAATATTGTCAAACCTTACAGCTCTCTTTATTATATCAACATCAACAACAAATAAATTGAAAAATATATTTATTATTGATGCTAATTAAATTCTACAAAAAGACCTAAACACAATTTAAATAAGCAAAGTTGACATTTTAGATTTTACCAAAAAAACCAATAAATATTTTGACCTTATAGTTTTCAAATCAGTTTCATACCTAATAAAGCCTGATGGAAGGAAACAATTTTCATAACCATCGATTCACTAAAATTTCAATTCTAAATTTATATAATTTACCACTTAAATAACAGAATTTCAAATGAACAAACAAAATATAAAAGGTGGTTTTATGTTTTACAATTAAATGTAAATTTTAGTTTCCATCAATACTTATTACACCAGCAGGATACAAGGTTGTTAACATTTTAATCAAATATTTTGTTTGGTGTTTAATTTTTTTTCTCTGTTTTTTGACGGAAATTACAAAATAAGATTATTTTTGTTGTTGTTGTTGCACAATTTTTAACATTCATTCAATTAAATATTTAATTAAGTAAATTCTCTCTGGTAAACAAAAAAAAAATTTCTGTTATAGTTTACCAAAAAAACAAAAAAATTATAAAAAATTTAATTGAAAATATTTTTATTTAAAAAAAAAAAATTCAAATCGAATATAATTTCCGATAAAATTGGGAAAATTTGTTTCTGGTTTTTTTTTCGTTTTCGTTTTCAATATTATTGAAAAATATGCAAATTTCCATTTCCGGTTTTCTATTATAATACTATATATTATTTTTGTTGTTGTTGAAAACTCAAGAGAGATTCTCTTAAAAAAAAAAACGGAAATAGATTTTTCCGAATTTTCCAAAAAAAAAAAAGAAGAAAATTTAGATATAATAAAAATGGTTTTCTATATACATTAAGAAAATATAAAAAGAAAAACCCAAAAAATTATCTGGGATTTTTTTTTTATTTTTACAACAAGTAAGGAAAAAAAGTTGTAGAAAAGATCCATCTCCGTTTAACATACTTAAAGACAATAAAAGCTGCTAAATAAGGAAATGAATTTCCATATAAAAAAAAAATTCGTTTAAGGATACATAAAATGGTAACGTATAAATTTTTTTTTTCCATTATATATTTTCAAATCCTTAGGGTTATTTCTATTTTTTTTCCTTCTCTGCGGATTCACATTTGAAAGGATTTTTTTTTTTTTGTGTTTTCGAAAATTGTTTTATTTCAAATTATAAAGCAAAAAAAAAAGAAACGAAAAGAAATTATCCTTTATTGGCAGGAGTAGAAGAAAAACGTGAGACAGAAATTGAATATTAAAAGATTTTTTACTTTTATTATTTTCTGTTTGGGTAAAAAAAAGGGTTTGTTGTTTATTTCTATGAGAATATGAAATGATCGTTATCCTTTACGTTGCGCAACGTTTAAATAACCTATCTAAAATTACAAATAGATATTAGTATACAAAGTTTTAATTAATACTTGAGAGTAACTAGAAAAATTCTTAATTAATATTTAGTTAATTAACGCTTGAAATTCTTACCGCTGACCAAAAGTCTTCCTATACGTAAAATTCATAGAGATTGATTAATAAAAATAGCAATGACAACGCGCACGTTTGGAATTCTTTTTAAATCAAATTCCGATACGACTTTCATCATAATTTTGTTTGAAGGGTTAAGATTTTTACCATTTTACCAGTGTCAAATTTATAAATTTTATTTTATAATTTTATAATAGCAGAATAGCAGCACATTTTCTGTATTAAATATTATTGCCAATAAAGGCACAAATAGGACAATTCAAAATATAAAAAATTCTATTAACGTTATTGACTATATTTTATTTTGCATCTCTGATTTGAAATACAATTAAAAGTATTTCTTATCCTGGTAATTTTTATTATGTACCTTTTGAGTAAGTTTGTAAATAGTAAAACGATTTATGTATTGAGTTTCACCAACTCGATACAGGAGTCTTCTATTCTATACAATTTATCACTAAACTGGAAATTTTTTTGTTGAATTAGCTCATTGTTGAAATAATTGCTTATACATTTTCGATTAAATAAAATTGGGACAAGGACTAAAAAATCTTTTTCTTAATTACTTTTTGAATACTATATAAAAATAATTATAAGGAATTTCACTAAATATAAAAAAATTTTATGTGGCGCGGTTAAAAAATAATCTGGACTATTATTTTTCAACAAAATTACTCGATTTAATTATTATACGAAAATGCTTCACACAAATGAAAAAACAATAGATTTACGACATTTTAAGGATATTACATATATAAGAAAAAAATTTGTTAAAAATTGACAGAATTACCCACAAAATGAAACTAACTAAAACAGACAAAAAATAGAAATGGCTTAAAGTAATTTTTCTCTTTTGTTGTCAAATTAAAAAAATGTAAAAAATGTTAAATTTATTTTACAAATTTACCGTCCTCTATCCCTGCCAAGAAATCTCCTTCAGAATTATAGAAGAAATAAAATCAATGATTTTACTACTAGAAAAAAAAAATTATTATTTTTTTTTTTATATCGTTACAGAATTGTGTCGCCTTTTCTATATCCTATTTCCGTCCATTTTACTGGTTTTCTGATTTTTTCGTCTATAAAATTTATAATATTATAAGAGAAAAATCACAAAAAAAAAAAAGAAAATCTTTATCGCTAGATATATTTTTTTTTTCCATCTATTATCTTGGAAAATGGAAAATTCAATTTTTATTTTCAGTTTTTTTTTTCTGCATTAAATTATTCAAAGAAAAATTATTTAATTTGTATAAATTTTTTTTTTTTTTTTTTGCTGTTTTTATCTTGTGTTAATTTTAATTTTTTTTGTAGTATTTTTTGTTTTCCACATGAGTAGAACAAGTAAAAAAAAAAAAAATAATGAAAAAGTAATAAAGTTAAAAATGATTTTATTTTTGGAACTGAACAACACACAAAAATATTTAAAAAAAATTTCATGGAAAAAAAATGAGGAAAACTTTTTCACTAAATTTAACAAACGTAACAGTTGTGTGTAAATAATAATTATTGACTCGAGTGATGGATGAAGAACGCCCTGGTATTTATCAAAAAAAAACTGGACGGGATTTTTTTATAATCTGGTTTTTTTTTTGTTTTGGATGACAGATGGAAAAGCTCAATACTAATATACAAATTATATTTTTTTTCATAATTACGATAGGGAAATTCATTTTGAAAAAAATTCTATTTATTTCAAAGCATCAAATTAGATTCACTAATCACACCTTAAAAAAATGTCCATCATCTTAATAACTAAAAATTATAAGATTCATTTCCTGAAATACTAAATTGTAATAAAGGTAATTTCAAATTTACGTTTAATTGTACCAAAAATCTTTAAATTTTTAGCCAAGCCAAATGAAGCATCTATATTTAGTACCAAAATATATAATATCCTTTCCAAATCCTATAAATCAACCAACCAAAAAATATAATATTTCGATCAATTGAAGCACCTGCGGAATATTTACCAATTAGTTCAACTGAAAAATCAATATTATACTCTTACCATTTCTAATTAACTAAAAAATAACAAAATTTAGTTAATATTTTATATAAATATAAATATACAAAATAATTAATTTTCTATTCAATATTTTACAAAAACTTTTTAACAAATAAAAATAAAAAATACTTTTTGAATTATAAATTAACATTTAAATATATATATAAAAAATTAGAACAAATTATCAAATAATAATTACTTTTTGATAATTACTTCCGTTTAAATAATAGTTTTTTTATATGTATATATAATACCAACCATGATATTTTGCCAATAAAACCAATTCAACTGAAAATATTACCGAGATATTACCACAATTATTTGCTATTTAAAAGATTAAATTGAAAATTTCAACCAAAATATATTACAAAAAAAAAAAAAAAAAGAAGAAAAATAATAATAATAACAAAATGGAGAATATTGGGAAAACCAAAAATAAAATAGTTTATAATTATTATTCTTTTAAATGTGTGTGTGTGTTTTGTACCCAAATGACAACATAAAATTTATTATATTGTTAAAATTTATGCTATTTAATTATTAAATTTGTGAACATATTGAAATATTTGTTTTATATTTGAATAATAAATTTTGAGATTAATTTTTTATAACAAAAGACAGAGTGATTCATTATATACATATTAATATGATTTTACATATTGTAAAAATATATAAGGGTATGCAGAATTTATCATTTTGAAATTATATTGTCGAATGAAGAAAGTTTTTAAAAAATGAATTTATTAAATTTATTATGTCTATAGTTTTATTCCAGGATAATTATACATATATACATACAAATGACGGTAATTTGTAATAACTATTTTTAGAGGCTGGTTCTTGTTGATAAAACATTTTAAGATTACATTAGTGTTTTTCGAAAATACATGCTTTGTTGGAAAGGACCTTGATTGTGAAATTTAGATAAAGATCAGTTTAATTCAAGTATATTTGACCTGATTCTATGTAATAAGAATTATTACACTCTATGTAATAATTATATCTATTTAAGTATTAGAAAAAATTATAAATTTATCAAACTCTGAAAAATAAATCTAAAACATTGAAACAAATTTCCCCAAAAATATTCATGAAAATTTCAACCAACAAAGAATTTTCAATTATGGTACCTTGTAAAAAAAAACTTGTATAAATATTTCTCACCCAAACTAACAATTTTTCTATCAAAAAATTAATCTGCGTATTCAGTTGGAAATATAAACCGATTAGTAAACATTTATTTTCAATTTTTATACTTATACATATTTTATTTTATAGATTTTCAATTTCTTTATCAGATTTTTTTATTATTATTATTGTTATTTAATTTTTTTTCTGCCTTTTTTTTGGTGGTAAATAAAATCAAAAATTTCCCTTACTATACGAAAAGAAAAAAAAAACAGATTATTCTCAAAATGATTCGTTCAACTAAAAATGTCCTTTTTTAAAAATCATTTCCAATTATTATTATTATTATTATATTATATAGAAATTTTTTTTTTTGTTTCTTTAGTTAGGACATTTTTATTGGGAAATTGGAAAATGAAAAACTCCAGTTGTTTGTTTAGTGAAAAAACAATAGTAGAAGAAAAAAAAATGGACAATCATAAAAAGAGAATTTTTTGTTGGGATATTTTTTTCTGCCTGGCTAAGTTAAATTTCGATAATAAAAAAAAATTGGTTTGTTGGATGGGAGGATATTTTTATTTTATTTTTCAGTTTTGTATTATACATAAATTTCCCCCTTACTGTTATAATCATCAACAACTTATTGTTCCATTCAAGTCAGAAATTTTTTTTTTGTGTTCACAAACCTTGGAAAAACCTGTAGCCTTTTTTTTTTTTATGAAAATAAAGAAACTAAACAAAAGGAGAGAAAATACAAAAAAAAAATGAAAATGGAAAAGTTTTCGATTTCGATCATAGAAAATCATTTTTTGCTTTGCGTTTGTATGTTTATAAATTTTTATTTACTTCTATTGAAAAGTCAAAATCGTTTATGTGTAATCATTTTCAGGCTGTCTGTTCGTTTATTGTAAAATGTTGCAAAGAATTTTTTATTATTATTTCGTTTTATATTTCCAACCGAGTACTCAGATGTAAGATGTTGAGTTAGTAGAGGTGTAGCTACACATAAGTTTGTAGTCTGTACTTTGAAATTCTTTTAAAATTTGTTTTAGACAAAAATGGAATAATTTAATTATATATCAGCTAGCATATCTAAACGTATGACAAAGGATATCACCCAAATTATTAATGCCATTTCGAAATTCGACTTTAACATTTGATTTACAAAAAAATGATGTAAATAAATTCTGCATAATTCCATTACTTTGTATAACAAGTAAATTCGGGTACGTCGAAGTTGGTTTTCTATTACCAATTAAATTTATGTACAAAATTGCAAAATTATTAGGATTTCGTATAATTAATAATTTTTAAAGCACAGTTTGCATTCAAAATAGCCCAAAATTCATACGACATTGATGCATACTAACTAACTGACCTTCGCGCACTTATAGCTTACCCATTGCTTTATATTGGAAAACACTTTTTCTATATAACATTATATCGAAGCTTATACAAACTTGAAGGTAACCCAATGGTCAAGTCAAAGCAGAAAAAAAAATCTCTTTAGAATTTTTTTTTTATTTAATTTTTTTTTACCGTCTAAGTTTCAGAAATTATTTTGCAAACAAAAAAAAATTGCTGAAAGGATAATAAATGGAAATTTCGTATATACAACCATAAAAAAGTATGAGTATATATGAGTTACTACAACAGAAAAATATAGAAAATTTATTGTTTAAAAGGTACAAAAAAAAAAAGCAGAAGAAAAATTTGAAAAGTTTTTGCTTGTAAGCAAAGGTGGAATTAGTTTTGTACAATTGTTTTGTTGTTATATAAAAAAAAAAACAAAATTTTTATATAAAAATTCAGATCACATATAAAAATGATGGAGCTTTTTTTTTTTACATTTTCCATATATTTTTTATTTGGTTTCTAACGCTTAGAAAACATGAGCAAAAAAAAAATTATTGTAAAAAGAAAATTATTTTTACTTTACAGATTGAATTTTTTATTGGATATGATAGTTTAAGGCGAATTTTATTTATAGTTTCAAACAAAACATACACACAAAATAAAAAGGATCAAATTGTGATAAAATTTATATGTACATATATATATGTTTGACCTATTGTTTTGTTTGTATATGATCCCCATAAAGCTTTAAAAGTTTTATATGAGATTTATTATTATTTTTTTTTTTGTATTGAAATTGAAATCATGTAAACAATATTAAAATATATAATAATTTTCAAATTGCAATTTTTGTATTCCAGAAGGAACAAAATTTATATACTTTAGAAAAATAGGATAATTGCTAGCAAATTTATTATTTTTATTTTTATGATTGCAAAATTTATAGAAAAAATGTAAACCATATATATAAGAGAAAATTTCAATTGAATAATTTAAATGAATATTTAATTCAGGTAATTTATTAACTGGGGATTAGCACTTTGAAAAAAAAAAAGTTGAACAACTTTAGATTTAAGATAATTTAATATGCAATTTCGAATTTCTATTTAAAAAATTTGGTGTTTTTTTTTTTTAAGGATATAATAAAAAATTAAATGAATTAAATATGACAGAAATTTTCACATAGATTATATTAATTTTTTTTTATGGAAATTATAAATTTTCCTTTTAACTTGAATGGCGAATCTAAAAATCTACTTTTTTTTTATTTGTTAAAATTAAATTGTAACAAAAAATTCCAGAAAGTTTTCATAATCTTTTTCAAATTAAATTAATTTTTCCAAATAAAATATGTAATAAAAAAAAATGGAAATTTAAATAGATTAAAAATTTTATTGTAATTAACATTTTCAGTAGAATAATTATTTATTATATCCTTTTACGAAATTATATAATAAAAGAAAATATATACTGATAATCTGCGCTATCATAAAAAAAAAAATTCCTTAATTACATAAATAATTCATTTTTTTCCCTTTGAAAAGTCGTTAAAATAAATTTTAATATAAATAATTATGATAACTAAAACAACAGGTAAAAAATTTATAATTGAAAAAATACAATAATCTTCATAAAATTGAAATTAAATATAATTTTTTGTCTTCTAATCATTTTCAGATTAAGTTTTGCAAAATTTTTTGCACAATTAAATTATTATTTTTTTCAAAATTATTTTAATTTTATTTTAAAATTAAAACTTGTTTATTTTAATTGGTGCAATATTTTTGAGAAAAGATAATTAATCAATTCTCGTAGTTTAATTAAAATATTCAGAAAAATTATATTTTAAATTTTATTAAAAACGATTAAGTATAATTAAATTTGAACAATAATTATTAAATTAATTTTGAAATATATATTCACTATTTCGAAAAACGACTAATTTAATATGAAAATTGGTATATTAAAAATTGACTTAATTTGTAATTATATTTTCTCATCATATATATTAACAAATTAAAAATTACTTTCCCGGATAAAACAACAAATTTTATTCTGAAAACAATTTAATTTTTGTCAGGGATAAAGGGATTTCATGATGATAACAAACTATAAATAATTGAAAATTGCGAAATTATGCTTCTGATCTAATAAATTTTCTTAAATTAAAAATGTATGTAGTAATAAATGCTTGAAATATTTTCATTCTGTAGAGAAACTGTTGTGGTGGTCCTTAAAAAAAGATGCCTTTCAAATATAAAAGCACTTTTTAATGTTTAACATGGAATTTTAACACAATATATCATACCAGACTTTTCTCTCGAAACTTATATAAGCTTTTTATGGTACATAAAATATCGTGTCTATTTTATAGAATTTTCTATTTTCAATTTTTGTTTTTTTTTGGAAAATAATTTATTATATACATAAGAATTTTTAATGCTTTTAGACGTTTATGGCCCAAAGATGCAAATTTAAAATGTCCAATAAATTAAATTAAATAGCTGAAAATAGCAATTATAATTGATTATGTTATTTTTGTGTACATACTTAGATTCTACACATTATGTTTGTTTGTTATATAAAAAGTGTTGGGTGGTGATACAGGAATTTTCTCTATTTTATCTTTAGGCTGAAATTATTCCAGTCTAGATAACAATTATTTATCTAACAACAACAAAAAAAAAACAAAGTCAAAAAAATAATATAAAAGTGACAATATGGACAAAGTCTATGATATGATCCTTGATTTTATTGGGTGTTTTGTCTCTTTAGTATACAAATTTAATTTTTTATATGACTTTTTTTGTGTGTGTTTCGTGGAAGAAGACAAATTTATCTTGTTATCTTGTGACACGAAAAGAAAAATTGTGCTTTTTTTTTTGATATTTTGTATAAGGACATTTTTTTTTTCAAAGTTATTTTCCAGACAGAGAATTTCAAATTATTCTGTAGGATATTTTTAAACGCAATTGTTATTTTTTGATTTTGTAAATTTTTGAAAATAACACTTAAATTTAATGGATTTGTAAATTAAAAGTAAACTTTTCGAATAATGTTGAAATAATTGAGATTAATAAGTAAATTACTATACAAAGGACAATTTTTATAAGACATAAATTCCTTTTTTTTTTAACATAAATAAATTGTTTACATTATTGTTCAATAATATAAGATAAAAATAAAGTCAAGGTTATCGGAAAAAAATCCTACAAATTGGGAAAACAATAATTAAAGATATTTCGATGAATGAGAAAAAGAACTGTTGTGTAAGTATTAGAAGTATAATTTACATAAATTAATAATATAGGGAAATATATTATTTAAAATTGTATAAAAATTGCATAAATCAAAGAATATCATGAATGAATTTCAGTTCAAATTCAAAATTAAATTGTAAATCTCTGACTTTTAGTTTTGAGGGATAAATTTATTGAACTGTTTGTCGAATTTATAAAATTTTGACAAATATCTTTTAATTAATTATTAATTTGTAATTTTACTTTTACGAATTATTAAATTACTATTTTAAAATTGTCCTTCTTTAATAAGATTACTAAAATTTTCGTTTTTCAAATTCAATATTTTAAATTTGCTTTTATCCTGGAAAGTCGTAAACTTTTAGTACATACATTCATCAAATATGTGTAAAATCAAATTTATATGTAGAATAAGGAACTGACATAAAATGCAATTTCTAATTTTTTTTTTTTCAAAATTTATCAATATACACTTCAGTAATCTAATTTTATTTTATTTATTTTTTCCAATTTTTTAGTTCATTTCCTTATTTCTTGATAATCAAAAAATATATATGTATCTACGTTAATACCATCAGAAAATCAAAAACATATTCTAATATACTAAATAAAGTCTATATCAGTTAAATATTACAAAATATTATTTTTTTGCCTTTCTATATATCCTTAATGTGTCACTATATCTATACATTTTATATAATATCCTGTTTGGTTTGACATATCCTTGGATTTTTGAGATAAGGTAAATACGATTTTTTTTTTTTGTATTAAAATTTTATATAATAAATTTTCTAAAATAAATTTCCAAATACATATATATAAACTTTGAATTCTAAATGCAATCCAAATATTTAGATTATATAAATTGAATTTAAAAAAAGAAGAAGAGATTTTTCCTGGTACACAAAAGTAAACTAATATAAAAATAAATGAGCAATTTAAATTCAAATGAAATAAAGAAGAAAAAAAATTGTTATAGGATAGTTTGGTTAGTAGCTCCTAAAATAAATATTATCATATATTTAAAGGTTGTTATATAATGATTCAGTATAAAAATATTTATTGAATATATTATTCGTTGTTGGCAGTGTTTAAATTAATCACCACCAGCATAAAATATTCTTAAATTACAATCAATCAATCACTAATAATATTATATATGGTATATAAAATAGTTCAAATTTCTAGGGACAAGAAATAAATCCATGTATACATAACATATATATTATGTATATATACACCACAAGAGCCACATATAACATATAAAAATGAAAAAAAAAATTAACTGTTAATTAAGTTAATATAAAGAATATGTTATCAAACAAAAGTAAATAAATTAAGCCAATTACTTAAAAAGTAATTTTCATCAAAAAGTTTTCGTCTTGTTGATAAATTTATCTTCTGTATCTTATGTTTATTATGTTTTCTTACTTCTTTTTTTTTTTTTTTTTTGTAAATGGTTTGAGATCCTAGACAGATTATATTTATATTTTTATAGAATGAAATTACGTATTTAGGGTATTTAGCAATACGTAATACCAAGTCGAAATTAAATGTTTCTGATTATAATTTACTATTGGGATTGATTAGAGAGAGTGGAGAATATAGGAAATTTGAGGAATATCGATTTCGATTTATTAATAAATTTTGAAGAAAGAGTAATTAATAAATTGGAAATTAATTTCTAATTTAATTCAATCTAAGGAATTAAGTAGATATCATTTGGGATTGTACTTAATGTTAAAGGTTACTGTGATATTTCTATTTTTATGTATATTGCAATTTACCTAAATTAATTAATTTTTTTCAGGTCTTTTAAAATATTATGTTGCATTGGTTGACACTATATGACAGAGTTTCCAAAAACGACCAATTTTATAATCTTCATAATATAATCAAAATTTGAGTTAGCACAGTGATGCACAAGCAATTGGTAACATGTTTCCGGACATTACGAATATTTCTTTATATCATATTTAGCACAAATTTATCTATGAGCTCGATAAAAAGAAGCCATTCATTAATCGCCAATTTAAAAATTACAATTAAAAAAATTAAATAGTTATCCCAAGCTCGAAAAAATTCCTTAAATTTTAAATAACCATAAAAATTTAAATTTATTTCAATTTTATTCAAAATTAAATTTTATTACATTAACCAAAGGTACTTGCATTTTATCAAAACTATACATAAAATTCATTCCACTGTGGTGGTGTAGTATGACCAATTTAACAAAATGTTATAATGTAAAAAAAAAAATCAATACGAAAAATGAAACCATTAATCATGTCAATTATTTTCAGTTCTATTACAATAGTTATAAGAATTTTATTTTAAAAAAAAAAATCAATTTTATCATTAATAACATTTAAAATCGACAATTCTTTTATATCTTCTATAATATAATAAGCCATTTAATAAATTTTCAGCATAAATTCCAAGGTATAAATTTCTAGGGATATAATTCATTGTTTTTGCAAGGATCATTAGTTATCATTTTTCTCAGAAACAAAAATTTTCCTCTTCTATATACAACGTGATTGTTCTAATAATATTACAAATTGACTATAGTTCCCAGTGACCCTAATTTTTCCCCTAAAAAACATAATACATTTTCTCTTGAACACAAAATATTACTAAACTATATTAGGCAAAAATTTGTGCTAACCTAAATGTCAGCATTCTAATAAATATTTTCTCTAGAATTGATTAAATGACAGCCATTAATTTCTAGTTATATACCAAAATGGCTAACAAATTTTTTATATTGATCTAATGCTCTTCGAGATATAAGGAAAATTTTACAGATATTTTCCAGTAATTTGTAAATGAATTAAATTTTTTTTAATGTTTTCGAGTTAATTTAATAAAGTGGATCGTAATTATTTAATTTTATATGTAAAATAAGAAATATATAATTGTCCTGTAAGTTTTTGAAATTTATATTTTAAAAATTCATAATTTATCTAATTCTAAAGTTTTTTTTTTTGCTATTTACCAAATTGCATAATACTCTCTCTAGAGTCTGCAATACTTTTTCAAGAGATCAAAACATTTTTTTTTTACAATTTTTTTTTTTATACTTTGCTTGACAAAATTGCTATATCCTTTTGCAGGGAAAAAAAACTTGGCCAAGGTAATGTAAATAATTACAACAGAAAAAAAAATGAATAAAATGAATTAAAAATGAAATTTTGTACGAGCCAGAATAATTATACGATATTTTTTTTTAAGTAAACATTTTTTCTTTTTTTTTTGGGTTGAATATGTAACCGGTGACTGGGAAAAGGACAGTTTTTTGAACTGGGAAAAGGACATTATATATTTTTGAATGATGTAAGTTAGGGAAAAAAAAATATATTTAATTAGTTTAGTTTTTTATGTGTTAAATGAATATTGAATGAGAGAAAATTCATTTATTTAATAGTGGTAATAGTGTAGAATTATTTAATTACATTTTCTATAGAATAATTTTGCTCTGGCAAATATTTGGATTAAGAGTTTCTTTTTGGTAAATTATAATTCTTTATTTTTAAGATTATTAATAATAAAATATAATTTTTCTAGTAAAATATCAAACTTGGAAGTTTTATAAAAATTTAATGAATATGAAAATTAATTCTCATCTAAAAAGAGTAACTTATAAATTGAAAAAAAAAAGTACTTAAATAACTACAAAACTTTAATGTATATATATTGAATTTGAACAGATTAAATATTTTCGTTAAAAGGATCATTATTTTTTACGTATACCTTTATTTAAATATACTGAACTATAAAGTATTCAATTTTCTCATTATAATATGAAAAATAATAAATAATATAAATTTATTTCGTATATGTAAATTTTTGTCTTTCTTATCCTTTTTAATACATATATAATAATGTATCTTATATATCTACGTATATGCATAATATAAAATCCACAGAGAAAATTTCAATTATATATTTAGAAAACATATACGACAGAGTGTAAGTTAGATAAATATAATTTTCTCTAATATTATTTGACATAAAAATAAAATTAAAATTGAATTAAATAATATATATTGTAGAATTGTATGATATTTTTTTTTTCGTTGTTAATTTTAAGATAATATTAGGTACACAGAAATTTTGTGTTGCTAAAGTGAAATTGTCAGTGATATTTTTGTGTTGTCAACGATAATAAATATGATATTTTCATTTTATGCATATGACATAAATATTTACAAAGGTACAAATATTTAAGGATATTTTATATCTAAATCTAAAATATAGCTAACTTAGTTACAGATATTGTTCCAACTCATATGTACATATATAGAAAATCAACTAATTTTCGGGTATGTTGAAAGTGATTTCAGTTTTTGGGTTCTGCTGTAAACGATTGAGTAAATTTGAAACAAATGTAATTTAAGCAAAAACGGCCTAACATTTTTAGGGAGTAATTTAAATGAAATCAATATATAGATTATCAATGGTAAATTATAGTATAATAGTTGTAGAAGCTTTAAATTTTGATGAAATCTTTTCTATCATAATAGTCCTCATCAATAAATTATAAATATTTAAAAAATTTAGGTTATTATTCTTATTGGACCAACAAATGGATAAAAAATAAAGCTAACTGCAAGATTATTTCGGTCAAAAAATGACCGTAACTGCAAAAGTATATATCCTCATTGACCAACCAACAGTATCGTTTTTATCATCAAAATGTGCTAAATTCGTACAGAAATATTTTAATACAAAAATAATATAAATATATTATTAAATTAAACAACAGAAAAATCTAGTCAGCATTATAATCATTCTTCGATACGTTTTTTTTTTTATTTTATTTTCTATTTAATCTATATATATAGATTTTCTTTTTATTATGTTACTCCTTTTTTTCTGTGTTGTTGTTGTTGTTCTGCCAATTTTTAAAGATTGACTCCTTTTTGTTGTCGTTATTGTTGTGTTTCTAGGTAGAAACCAAGAAAAAAAAATGAAATCAAACCGTTAAGCTTGATGATTATCTGTTGCTTCGTGTGCAATATTTACTTGATCCTTTTCACCATAAAAATTGTATCTACTATAATGTTGATATGAGTTGTTTTTTTCTGATTGGTATTAAAAGAAAAATCTTGTAGATAAATATATAAATATAGCCACATACGTACACATACGTACACATACGTACCCAAATAAAAAAACTATAATACAAATACAAAAAAATGTATTATATGACAAAATAATATAAAAAAAAAATATTGATTTATACACTCAATAGTAAGACTATTTTTACATTGGCAACATTTTAATTCGACATATTTTCTCTCAGGACATTCTTCAACACTTTCTAACTGATGCGCAATAGAGAAAGAAAGAACGAGAGAGAGATAAACAATATATTCCTAGAAATGAAAATTCAATTTCTACAAATTCATTTTCTTCGGTCGATATAGTATTTGGTATTATCTTGGTTAAGTTCGTTGTAAGGCCAATTTAATGGCCACCAGACGGGATCCAGAATCTAAAATATCGACAATGTAAAATTAGTCGCAGTAACAAAAAAATATAAATATAAAAAAATAAATGAGTTTGCAAGCTTTTTGGGGAAATGAACTCTTTATAGCTTTATGATAGCATTTTAGAGAAACATATCCGTTTTGGGATTAAAGAACATTATTATGTAGACTATATTATATAGAAGGTAAAAAAAAAACCATATACACAAATTCTCTTGGCGAATTTATGCTGAAAATAATAACCAATAATATCGTGTGTGTAGATAAAAAAAAATGTGTAAAAAATATAGATATTTTAGTATATTATAACGTAACAGTCAAATATTATGTATGCGAAAGAATCTATAAAGGATCTATGTTATTTTTTTGTTGTGGAAAATCCTTCTAGATTTATAAAATTTTGATCTTTTGTTGGTGGCTTTTTCCGGTTTTTGTCGCTGTGGTTTTTTTCCTTTTTTGACGGGGGATTAAGCATATCACAAATATGAATGTGAATTTGGTGATACTTTAGTAGTGATGATATTGTGATTCGTGAATTTCACATAAACTATATATATTACAAATATTGAATATTTTAAAATGATATTGCAATTTTTGACTTTTGTTATATCGAATTGGAATTTATTTCTATGTCATTGTCAGGTAATATTTTTTTTACACAATTATGTCAATTTAATGTCATTTCGAAAATATTTTTTAATATATAGAATTTGTTGGAAAAGGATGTGATATGCAAGAAAAACTAATATGATTGCATTTTTGTGAAAGATATGACATTATGTATGTATATTTAGCAAGAAAAAAATTCTAATTTAAAAATTAATTAATAAGATTTCGTAGAATTTTGAAATAATTTGCTGATTCTGATTGTAATTGATCTTTCATATTCTTGACTAAATGTCATAACAAATTTTACAAGATATAACCATAAAATGCCAAGTAAATATTGAAAACATTGATAATTATACTAAGGATATATGTACTGTATATTTAGGTAACTTATGTCATATCTGACTAATTACAAAAGTTTTGAACGAAATTAGTAAATCATCTACAGGTCAAATGCATGAACATGAGACTATACGAACTATTATTAGTTTTCATTAGTCTAGTTTAGTCTAGTCTTCAAAAATCTGTTTGTACTTTGTACAAAATTTCCATTTTTTCGACAATCAAATTACAAATCTATTTTGATATTGTACTACAAGTGAACCGACCCAGCTTTCTCCATATTTCGTGAAACCAAAATTATATAACTATATACATATATTCTTTAATTCTATAATATTCAATTTAACAAAAAATCTTTTCCTTGGACATCATAAAAATGATTTTCATTGACTTAAAAAAAATATAATATATATGGTAGCTAAAATTTTTTGTCCCAACTAATTTATTCCCTCACATAACATACAAGAAAAAATATATATAATAATAATAGAAACACAAATCCCATAAAAATCATAAACATTTGTGGCATGAGATTAAAGCATAATATTTATAAATATGTATTAAGACATAAAATAAATAGATTTACTTATATATATTTTTTTCCTTGTGTACACCATCGTTTTTACAATATTATATTATTTTTAATAAATAAATAAAATCGGCCTCAACAAAAAAATTTCATCCTACCAGAAAAAAAACAAACTGAGATGAAAAAGTCTAAATAAAAAAAAAAACACAATGTAAAGGAATTTTCTTCATCCATTTTTTTTTTTTTTTAATATAAAAAATATCATTTTGTCCTTCTAAAAAAATGTATATGTATGTGTATGAGTATTTGAAATTCAATAGCAAATTACATTATGTGATATTTTCCCAGTTCATTTCATAATAACAATATATAGCTACTCGTATACAACATAAATATGTATATATAACATAAAAAAAAATCATTTATTTTTCATCATTTTGAGGCTTTTTGTTTTGTGTCCTTTTTTATGGTATGACTATGCGTAAAAATATCCTTTTTTTAGTATAAATGGATTTTTGTTTCAAACAAAAAACTAAAATTAAATTTTGAGTTTGTTAGAAACACAGTTTTTTTTTTTCATTTGTAAAATATAAAGTTTAGTTACAAAATTTTCATTTGTAGATGTCGTTGTTAATCAAATTAAGTTCTTTTTGTTTCATCAGTATTAATAGCCTAAAAATTTAGTAAAATTTAGGAAAATTTAATTGGTATAAGTGAAATTTGATTATTAAATTAAATTTTTTGTGTAATATATTCTAAAATATGTTAAAATTATATTAAATATTACTCAAAATACCTCACATCCTCTTCAGTTTACATACTAAAAGATTTTTCTGTGTTTCGTTATATTATTTCATTTCTTTCTTTGGTTGTTTATCCACAAAAACAAACCACCATTAAACAACCATAAATATTGTTTGCTATTGAGTATATATTTTTCATTTCATCAAAAAGGAAAGAAAATATGTTTTATGATGAAACGGAAATAAAGTAATATTGAGAAAATTTAAAGCCTTTTCATGACCGATTTGTATATAGATATACCATAAAAAAAAAACAGAAATCTCCGAGTTTTTGATATTGAAAGTAAAGAAAATATTGAAAAAAGAAATGAAAATTTTTTTCGATATTGAAAAAATATAAAATTATTATTATATAATTGGATTTATTGTATCAATTCAAAGCAGGTTAATATTTAAGGATATAGATTTCCTTTTCGTAATGGATACAAATTGAAATAATATATAAAAGAAACTTTGAAAAATATTATATTAATTATTAAGATTGTTTTTTAATGTATTGTCGAAGTGATAAAATAAAAATGTTGAAAATAGTTGAGTAATATGATTTACTATATGTATTTTGTATTATAAAAATTGTATTATAAAAAATATACTTCAACTTGAAACTTTATAGAAAAATATGAGAAAAATTTACCATATTTTACATAACATTAAACAGAAAACTAGCAATTTCTTCAGATAAGTAACCGAAAATTTTAAAATTTAGTAGGAAAATAATCTAATTATCATATTTCATAATTGTAATTTTTATAAGAAATATGCCAAGTACAAAAAGGATATATTTTAATGATCATAACAATATTTTAAATATTAATAATTCCGAAAATTGTATTTACTGTCTGTCTATAGTCATCTCTAACTCAATTTTTTTTACAGAAATAAAAAATAATTTCAAAATTTAATCCTAATTATCTAACAACCTAAAATAATTTAATAATCTATTTTTATGGTTTTTCAAAAAAAAAAAATTGTTTTCTTTTAATCTTATAATAATTCTAAAAAGATTTAAAATTATTTACATACCTTTAATATTAATTTATTAGATTCATTTTATATTATGATTATCATAAAAAATTCTTTCAACCACAAAAAATAAATCCCAGAGAAAAATATTCCAAAAATATTTTACCTATATAAAGTAATAAAAATAAATTTTATGTTCTCTTCCTGAAATACCTTAAATACATTTGTCAATAAGAACATATCCTTAAAAATATTTCACCTCAATATTTTTTTTTCCTTTTTTTATTGTATATTACCAAATAAAATTTTCCTGTATAATTTTTTTACCGGACAATTATAGGAAAATTTCTTACTTTTACTATATAATATTTTCTATAATGCTATAAATAGCTGGTATACGAATACGTTACATACTTTAGAAGAATTTATATATTTAAAAAAACTATATATAAGTTATTTCGTTATGCTGTCTGCAGCTTGTTATCTTTATGTTTTATGCTGGTTTGTTTTTCCCCCCAAACAAAAAATTCCAACAATCAAAAAAATTTAAGGTATTTGTTAAAAAAAAAATTATTAGGTATTTTTAGTTATTGTAAAAATATATTTATATATTTTGAAGAATTAAGTCTGTAAAATGGTGAAGATTTCAATTAAGGAGTATTTGGCTGGGACGTATTTCGGTTTGAAACAAATCAAATTTCTCCAATATATGTTCAAAATTAGATTTAACTTATACAATATTCGTATAATTTAAAAAATAATTAATTTGGTGAAAAATTTGCTTCAGTTTGTGCCAAAATTTTCCCACTTGGTCTAAATGAAAACAGATCAACTAAAAAATTATATGGGGTGATAAAATGTAAAGTAATTCGTGACCATCAACAGTCACATTCACATATGATTTCAAAACAATATCTTGATATTTGATAATCAATAATCACTTTACGTAATATGTACCATCCTTGTCTTAATTTTGCCAAAAAATATATTAAAAATTATTATTTTATCATATGAAATTTTAATTTTAAAATTTCAATTTCTTGTCGAAAAAAAAAAAACAATTTAAAGGAAATGTGAGGATGTTTCAAATTTGGTGACAGGAAAATGTGCTTTTGCCAGAGAAACGAAAATATATATTTATTAAAGTACTTTTCATCTTTTCTTTCTATAATTTTATAGTGATTTTTTTTTTGTCATCATAGAATGAAAAAGTCCTTTTTTTCTCACATATTCACATATATGAAAATATAATAATAATAATTTTTTGAACAAGTAAAGATTTTCAAATATAATTTTTTTCTGGGAAATTTTTGTATAATAATATTAAGAATTTTATTTTTGGATATCCGAAACGAAAAATTTTATACTTCAATAAATTCAAAAAGAGAAAAATTACAATATTCTATTGAGAAACGAAAACCGAAACAATTTTGCAGCAAAGTACAAAAAATATATTTTTTGATTTAATGGAAATTTTCTTTATGGTAAAATGGGAGAAATTTTTCAATTCCGGAAGGAAGAAATATAGAAAAAGAAAATTGTTATATATAAGTTTTTTTTTACTTGTGTACATATTAACATATAATAAAATATGCAGAAGGGGATGAAAATATTTTTTTGACTGAAATGAATTGAAATTAATTTTGAATGATAAGAAAAAATTGATGAATGAAATAATAAAGATAAAGTGGTAAATTATATCAAATTCTTGACATATTTAAACCTACAAAGTATAAATGAGGTGCGTCTATGTAATTATAATTGTATATTTAATTATCAATTAACCAAAATAAGTCAAATTTTTGAAATAGGTTTCTATAATTAATGAAAATAAAATTTATTTTTCAATTTTTTTGCCATAAATTTAATTTTGACCATTGACCTATTTTTTATCTGATAAAATTTACTGTCATTTCCAGACACCAGAGAAAATAAAAAACACATATTAAATTTAATATAGTTCACATAACCTCTTTTATTCAATTTTAATTACGAAAAAATAATTAAACAATTTTTAATTAATATTTTAATCGATTAAAAAAAAATTTGTATAACCTTTTTAGCGTCTAATAAAAACTGAAATTAATTATGTACTATGTATAATAATTATTTCTAATATAAATTTCATAATAATTTTAATATTTTTTATCTTTTATATAAACAATTTTTTTTTTTAAATTTAATGAACTCTGCTATAATTAATGTTTTTATGAAAAACGACGATACTAAATGGAATTACCGAGAGAATGATGAAGAAATTCAAGACTACTGTGGAAAAAAAAACTATTTATTTTAACTCCTATGTGATGTTTAATTTAATTTATAGCAAATTTGATTAATTATAATTTTCTAAACATATCCTTCACTTTTTAATTACAAAATCATTTTTTTTTTCACTTTCACATAGAGAGACAATTCATATCAATAAATAAATATTATTATAATGATAAAAATTTTATAGCCAAGCTAACTTAATGATTTTAATAGCTTTGCGTGTTGCATGCAAGGATATCATTTTGATTTTTTCTTTTTGCTTCTTTTCTGATAATTAACTTTAATTTTTTTTTATGTTTAATTTTATTTGCTTTACTATTATGTAGAAATTATTAGAATAATACTCAATAAACTATATACTGTATATTATAAAAGGTCCTTTCTACTAATAACATAATTATATGTACATATAAAAACAATATTCAATAATAATTTTACTTTTATTCGATTTTCATTTATCCCAAAAAAGTAAAATAAAAAAAAACCCTTACAAGCTCTTGACAACAATTATCATTTTTGCACCCCAATAAAATTTATTATTATCCTTAAATACAAAAAAAATATTATTATATGTAATACAAAAATGGCCTATAGAATATATTTTAGATTTTTTACGGACTATTAAAAATATGAACACAAAAAAAAAAAAATCCTTAATGAACTTTCATTTCAATGATAAAATAATGAAAAAGAAAATGAAAGAAGATAAAAAAAAAGGGATGAAAAAAAAAAAAGCTTTTATACTTATAAATCAAAATTAATTTCTAAACACGCACCCATATACACAAACAAACAAAAATATATCCTTTTCCTTTAAACGAAAATCATCACCCAAATGCAAGAACAGAAAAAAAGGAGCAATTCACATAGCCATAGAGATTTATATTCTATTAAGTGTTGGTAATACCCAAATCATATTAAATACAAAAAAATATAATAACAATGAAATGTTGACAACAAATAAGGGGTTTGTTAAAAACCCATAAATTAAAATGAAATGCAGAATAAATAAATTGTAGTATAGAATTTCTTATACTGAATTTTTAAAAGGATATTATAAAGTAAGTTTTATGGTTTAATTCAACATAAGTATGATAAACATAGCTAAACATAGCTAAACATAGTCATAACTGACAGAGAGATAAGGGTTTTTTATTGTGATACTAATTTCTGAAAGATTTTAAGTAGATTTCAACAGAGCCAGCATTCATAAAGAATTTGAGTTAAGAAAAAAAGAGAAAAAAAAAACAGATTTTTCAGATCATTTCATCAAATTTTATGTAGCTGTTAAAAAACTTAGTAAATAATTTTACCAATAGTATTTTATATATTTTGAATAGTTAAAATTTTTTTTAAATATTTAAAGGATATAACAATAAAAAATATTAACCACTTTATATTTTTTTGGCAAATTTCATGTAAATTAAATTATGTTCAATTACTTAAAATAAGTGAAATAAAACCCCTTGCAGCGACGCAATATGCTAAACAAAACGAAACATCATATTTTTATTTAATTTGCATATTTCTAAAAATCATTCAAATATTCTATAAATATAAATAAAACTAAAAAAAAAAAAATTAAATATATTAAATTGTGATAACTTGAACAAAATGACGAAGAATCAATTTGTTCTACACCCATACCGTTTCTATTTATTATTATTTTTTGCTAAAATCTTTGATCCTTCTACATTTTGTTTTTTTTCCAGCCATATATTAGTAGCATCCACCATCAATTCTATTTTAGTTTTTACTCATTTCTCAGTCTACTCGCTACCTTTTTTGTTTCGTGCTTTGCCAAAAAAATATATAAACAAAATTGAAAATCAGAAATTTCTAATAAGTATTGAATTGATCCTTAAGGGTAAAAAAATACAATTCGGCTATGTGCTTGCTCTCATATCTGGAAGGCTTATAAATATGTAATGAAAAATTCTGTCGAAGAGCAATGGCGTTTCTATTTCTTTAGATTTTTATTGATATATTTTTTTTTTCTATACTAAAATGAAATTTATTTATATGCCATTTTTTCTATATAAAATCATTCAACATTTCTCAACCCTAAAAAAGTGGTTTTTTTTTTTTTATATTTATGAGTCCATGGCACTACACAACCAACAAGAGAAAAAATTGGCGCAATAACAAAGCTGTTATTATGTCTCCTTTTTTTATGTTTTGGAATTTTCGTTTTTTTTTTTTGTGAAGGAGGCCAAAAAGCTATAAAGTTTAATAAAGATTCTGGTAGATTTTTCTGTTTTGTAGCTGCAGACACAATTTTTTTTTTTTTTTTTTCGTTTTTAGTTACGTGAGTATTTTTTCTTGTTTGTAGGTGAAAAAAAAAAAATTACAATTTTTTTTTTTTTCGGTTGTTTTTAAAAAATAAAAAATGAAGATGATTTTTTTTTTTTGTTCCTCTCTTGCTTTAGATATAAATTTTGTTGATGATGGCACTGTGTTACAGGGTTTATCTATATCTTTATTATAATGAGTATTATATACAATTTATTTTTTTTGGAGGAAATTGTGCTGGTGGTGTTTTGTATATAAAAGAGGTAAATTATGGGTTTTTTCTTTAAAAAAAAAAAGTAGATATAATTTATTTTTAGATATTTATAAAGGAAAAGTACAAAATAAAAATAAAAGTCTAATGAATTGAAATTTTGAAAGCTGAATATCAAATATCTTGAATATCTTTTAAATTAATATAATAATGGCATATATAGAAAAATATAAAATTGACAGAAAATGTTGGTAATTTTTTTTTTTATATTATATATTTTATTTTAAATAAAAAGTTTTTAGAATTTCTTTTTAATTTAATTTAATTTATAAAGGTTTAAAATTAGAAATTTTAAAAGATAATAATAAAATGTCAAAGTTATTGATTTGTTTGATATTAATTATTTCTCTAAGAAATTCTACAATTATATAAGTGATTGTACAAGTGATTTTATACAGAAATTGTCTGAGTAGGATCCAGTGTCATCGAATTTCCAGTTACAGCTATAAATAAGCCCATTAGCTCAAAAAACTTATTCAAATTTAATCAAAATTTCATTTAATTAATATTAAATTTAGTAAAATTAAATTTATGTATCCTTTTTGAAATCTTTGATTACAATTTTCCCCGGCTACCAGGAGATATTACAGTATCAATCAAACTCCAGTTACGAAGGCTAGAAGAAGCATTAAATAAATTTCGTAATTACGGAAAATAATTGAAAAAAAAAAATTATCTAAAAACTTTTTCCAGACACTAAATTTCAATTGTTCAACAAACAACAAAATGTTCTACAAACTTTCTTCATAATTCCATCATTTCATTTGCCATCTTTCATAGATTTACAAAAAACAAAATCATTAAAGCTTATAATTTTCCTGTTGCAGTTATAGTATTTGTCAAAAGAAAAATTTATAATAACTTTTTCCAGATTTACATTTTTTTTTTTTGTATTAAATCTGATTGTGTAAAACAAACCATAAAACTTGTTATTATTTATTTTTTTTTAATCCTTTACTAAAATAATTCAAAAAAAATATAAATTTAACATTACAAAGATTTATATATATACAAGAAAAAAATATCCTTTGCAGATTAAAAAACGAAAAGAGGAGTTTATTTTGGGAAAAAAATAACTAAAAGATTATCTTTAACCCCGAAAAAAACAAAACAGATGTGAATAAGACGATAGAAATTTTTTC
Source organism: Empis stercorea (assembly GCA_949752835.1). Taxonomy (NCBI): domain Eukaryota; kingdom Metazoa; phylum Arthropoda; class Insecta; order Diptera; family Empididae; genus Empis; species Empis stercorea. The sequence continues at coordinate 52,621,299 of OX457087.1, read as the reverse complement.
CCAAACGAAACTTTACGATTGTATTTTTCGTTCTCTAAATCTCCCATTTTTAAATTGTAAATTATTGATAAAGAAAAATAACGATTTTTATTTTAAATTAAAAATTTATATATATAATAATTCGTTCAATCCATCTATCCAGCCATGGATATCAAAAGTTAATAAAAATTCATTGGACCATACAACAACAACAACAAAAAGAAGAAGATATAATATTTGGAATTCCATTTTTACTTTCTGGTATATATGTAAGTACCAGCGAAAAAAAAATTCACAATGATGATTGAATATTTTCTTCATTTTTTATCATAATTTTTTTATTTTTTTTAATAAATTTTCTGCTCTTCACAAATTTTTCATATCGTTCATATACCAACGATTAGAAAATGGTTATATACATATATAGCAACTATATTATAAAAAAATTCAATTAAATTTATCAAAGTTATTTTACTCTGATGAACTTTGATCAAATCATTTTTTTTTTTTCATTTTTTTGCTATACCTCTGCAAGAATAATCCTTGTCACAACCACTTAAAGAATTATTATTGCCAGCGGATTCTTTTTTATATACCAAAATAGTAAATGTATAAAAAATTATTAATAAAAAAAATTATGAACGTTAGTGAGTTAAGGTAGCCGCCAGTAGTAATAGTAGCTCGTGTTTAGCCTTTCGGGATTGAGTTTATGGCGGGTAAGTAATATTTTTTTTTCGTTATCATTTTCTTCTTTTTTTTTCAATTTTCTTTGCAGTTGGTTAAGCGTAAAAAAAAACTGTCAAGTTGCATTGTGGTTTGGAAGATTTGTTAATTTTTTTGTTGTTGTTGGTTTTTATATTCTTATTTATTTTGATTTTCTTTTTCTTTACTTATTTTCTTTTTTTTTTTTTTGTCATTTTCTCTTATATATTTTTTTTATGTTTCTTTATTTTACCCAAAGGACAATTAAGAACCTGTTGTTGTATTTATAGTGTGTCCTTGGATAAGGTGGTTAATTTTTTTATTTAGCTAATTTTTTTTTTTTTGAATTTTGTTAGAATTTTGTGTTTAAATTGTAATTAAAATTTTTTTGGTTGTTGAGTGGTTGAGGAGAAATATTCTCATGGGCATTGAAAGTTAAAGTCGATGAACGTAACAGAGAAAAGTTGAGAAAATATTTTTTAGATAGAAAATTAGTCGGTTTTACTTACAGAAAATAATGTCAGAATTTAGTTACCGAAAAAGGATAATTATTGTACTTAGAATGTAAGAAGGCTCAAAACTTAAATGTAAAAAAATTAGTTGAAATATTATAGAATAAAATTTTTAAGATAACAAAAAGTTTGGGCAACATTGCGATAAACTGTTTTAAAACGAAAAATGCAACAAGGACGTAACACAAAACTCAGTTCTTTGGAAAATTTTGTACTGTAGTAGAAGCAAAAGAAACCTTTTCAAAGCCACAATATTATTAACCTGCAAATTAAGGGAATATTTACTGCACTAAAATTACTTTCATCTCATCAATTTCATTTATATTGTCACCCTGTTTATTTCTTCTACTACAACATTTTATCAGATTTTCTTGTCATAGTTTTCAATAAATTTCATAATATAAATAAAATAAAATGAAAATGGATGAGAAATTTAAAGTCAATGAACGGATTTTCTTTTAAATACTCTTTAATGACGAGAAAACCAACAACCATGAAGTGGAAATAGAAAAATTATGATGAAAAAATAAACTAAATTACGATATATAAAAAAAATTTCCTTTCTTATTGAACAAGTTATTAATTATAGAGTTGGAGCTTAGAGTTTTATTTATTTATTTATTTTTTATATAGAATTCTTCAATATTGAAATGAGATTTTATAGCACTTACAACACAAAAACTGACAATATTTAATAGAAAAAGTTTTTAATGCAGTAAAAAAAAATGCTCGTTAATATTTTTTCTTATATTATTATTACTTTTAATATAGTTTTAAAATTATTAAAGCACTTTTTTTCTATATAATCGAAAACTTTCTAAATAAGAAAGTTTTGTAAATTTGTTTATATAACTTTAATAATTTATATAAGAAAATTATGTTAAAAAATTCTCTAAAAAAAACTGTTTTTAAATATTTTTACTAAAAAGCTTTAAAAAAACAAGAGCTATTAATTAGTTTTTTTATTTAGTAAATTTTTGTCATATTTGCGTTATCATTAAATTATTATTTGTATATTATTTAGAAAATCTTATTTGAAAATTTCAGTATAAATAATTTAATATATAATAAAATGATAAATTAAGACAAATGATTGACATTTATTTTAATTGATAGTTAATTAATTAATGAGTTATACTTAAATGTGTGAATTAAGGTTGGTATTATTGTCTATTTATAGATACATAATTTAATTATAAATAATAAAGTTGTCAAAAAATGTTTTCCAAAATTAAAATGAAACTTTGAGAGTAAGAATGTAATGGAGAATTGTTCAATTAAGGTAAATTAATCCCAAAAGACAAAATTGACAATAAGGTTATAGTACACTAGGGAATGGAACATTGACTAATTTGAATAATAGTTATAATATTATTATTCTTCTTATTTTACGATTACCTTTTATGTGCGATTATACAATAAAAATCCAACAAATTGGGAAAAAAAATTTCAATCTTTAATTTCGTATATAGAACATAAATATCAGACAAAGATTTCTATATTTTTAACCAACCTGAAAAAAGAGTCCTTGTTAAAAGAAAAACAAAATTTATTTTTGCAAATTAAAAGATTTTATTAAATATAAATACTAATTAAAATATAATTATATAATTGCAAAAAAATTGTTACCTAGAAAAACTGAAATTGTTAAAACTATTATAATAAGTAGTTAATAATTTAAATAAAATAACACTAATCAAATAATAGTTCAACATCCTTTTAAAACGAACCTTTAAAATCCTATTTAAATTATAATTAACCTAAAATATTTTTCTTTTGTATAGATTAACAAAATTTTAATTTTATAAATTAAAATAAAAATTTCTTCACCAAATACGAAAAAAAACATTCCAATTATTTTCCTTAATTAGAAATATAAAATAATTATATTTAACACAAAATTTATATTAAATTAAACACTTGAAAAGCATTATTTTCTTTCTTTGTGTGTAAAAGTCTCTTAACCCAGAAACTTTGTATATTTTTGGTTCCTTTTACTTTGAGATTGTGCGCTTATTTCTATATTTTAGCAACAACAAAAAATATTACAAAATATTTGCATTTGTTAATTAAGCTTAATACAGACACAAAGTGAAATGATGATTTTCCATTTAAATTTTCAAGTCGGGAAATTTGTTTGAAATTTTTTTCACAAAGTAGTACACACTTGACGTGAAATTGAAAATTATTTATCAGAGACATGAACCTTAAAAATATCAAATTTTTCACAACTGAAATGATCTATACATTTATTGAACGTGAAAAATTAATATTTTGACGTTTTTATTATCAAATATTTGAAACTTTATGATTGGCTGAATTATCAATTTCAATATGATTGAAAACCCGTTTATGTTGCTAGCCAAATATGAGTTTGAATAAAAAATATTATATATATTTGACTTTTTACAATAAATATATTTGACTTAAATTTGGCTTTTATTTTGTCAATTTCAAATTGTAGTCAAAATTTCCACTAGGTTTAAATGAAACAAATTTTAAATAATTGTTCACGACCTTTTCACTTTGTGTCTGTATTAAGCTTTATACAAAAAAGTATAAACCTCGTTATTTACTACTAAAAACTGCATTTCAAAGCGTTTTATATATAATTAATTTATAAAGATAATGTATTTTATTTATTTATTTTGTTTCAATGTTTATAAAACTTTTCCAGGATATATATACAACAACAACAACAAAAATAAGCTTTAAAAAGGATTTAAAAAGTTAATGAGCATTTTAATGAGATATCTTATATAAAATACCTTTTACTATATAATTTGCACTTTTCAACTTAATTTTCTCATGTAAGTATATATAAATTTTTTTTTTCATGAATTACAAGTCAGATGTATTAAGTATTAGTTGCTTTGGTTAACAAAAATGGCGTTTAAATTAAATTTTCTGTATATACAACAACGAGAAATATGGCAGACAGTGAAATGAAAAATGGAAATTTCATAAAATAATCCTTTTCTTTTTAAACTTAAAAATTTATATTCATCGTTTTCGTTTAACACAAAGAAAATTTTTGTAAAATAAAAATTATGCTTTAAGGTTTAAGGGTTCAACACAATTTTTTCTTTTTTTTTGTATTTCTGATGCATAAACAGTTACGAGATCAAAAAATGTGTAGAAAAATTGATATTCATAAAACTTTAATTCACAGATAATAAATAATAAAAAAAAAGAGAAAAGAATGTGAAGAAAATTATTAGAATATGAAAGCTTTGTAATAGTTTGAAAATGTAAAGTGAAAAAGGATTATTTTGCTGAAGGGCATCAAAACATTCAAAAAAAAAAGTATGGAAATTAGCAAGAAAGATTCTTTTTGGTTTTTGTATGAAAGTTTGTAATTTTTTACAAAACTAAAATCATCATTTTAGAATTTTAAGAGACAGAACAGAATGTGTTAGTTTTTGGTCTCATAATTTCACATTATTTCTAATACAAGCAGAACCACGACAACTCAGCTACCACTAAGAATTCTGTTTGGCAATTTAATTATTACAGTTGTTGAACCCTGCTCAAAGCTCAAAGTAAACTTATTACATTTGATTAATGCATGAAATTAACTTCATTTGACACATTAAAATATCGTACCTAGTGACAATAAAATACACTTTCTATTAATTTTACGTTTCTTCCATCAGAAAAAGAACTATAAATTAATTTCTTATAAATGGAAAAAAAAAAAAATTGTAACAATAATTTTTCTATTATCCTTTTTTTTTTTGAAAAAAAAAAAAATATTACTAATCTTTTCTTATTTATCAAGGATTTTACACTATTTTTATTTATATATATTTTATGTAGAAAAGTTCACAAAGTATTTTAGAAGACTCTCTAAACCAGAAAGAAAATAAAAATGTATAAAATGTGAAAATTATTATACAATCGTTTTCGTTTTTTTTTTTTTATTATATCCTTTTGTGTAAAAGGATATTTAATATTCAAAAAGGTTATCTCTGGGATTTAACGAATTAAACTTATATTTCTCTCTTTGTTAAACACTGAATGATTATTACTTTTGTGGATAAGGTGCAAATTTTTCAAAACCTTATACTCCTATAATATTTTTATATTGTATATGAAAGCATTTTATATTCCAAAAAAAAAAATATGAAATGAAAATGAAAATGAAAATAAAAATGAAAAATTATTATTTTATTTTTGTTTAATATTTATAGATACAATTTTTTTTTTTTTTGGTACTTACTTTTCGTATTTTACGCTATGATGGCGACTTATGACTGTCTGCAAAAACAGAAAAAAAAAGAATATTTAAGGATATTTTTTTTTGTTGTTTAGTAAATTTCTTATAAAAAATATTTAAATGTAATAAAGAATTTTTTTTATATTATTTTAATTGACATCACAAAAGGTGGAAAATTACAAAATTTAAAAGATACTTAAAAATATTTTACTTTTAGACAAAATAGATTAAGGTTGATCATAGATAAATTAAATAAATATATGGTGAAATATGAGACTGGTAATTTTGTAGACATTGAACTTTGCTTTTTATCTTAAAATTTTTGTAATTTTTTTATATTAATAATTTTGTTAGATTTTTTCAACTATACGAAATATGATGGGGTATAGAAAAATTAATTTGGACAAAAAATATTTTTAAAATTCGTTATTTATTTGTCTATAAAGTTTAAATAAAGAATTCAATACTGAATTCTTTGTCATTTGCGATTAGATCAAAACTTAATACGACAAAAATTAGATTTATCTTAAAGAGCATACAACACCGGCTTCTGTTTACATTTCTCAAATATTTAATTTTGTATCAAGTAAATTCTTTCCTTCGGCATAAAGTTTACTTGAGTAAAAATCAACTTGAGTAAAAATCAAGTAAACTTGATGTCGAATATAGGATATATATATGATGTTGGAGAAAATCCTAACAACCTCTATTTTATTCTTCGAGTAAAGAAGAAGAAACGATTTCCTTTAAATTTAATGAATTTTTCTTAGTATTTTGTTAACGAAAATTAATTTAATTCGTCAATAAATATCAAATTATTAGTACTATAATTTCAAAATTTTAAACGAAATGAATAATGCAATAAAATCTAATTAGATACCTTATAAGCCTCCTAATATATATTTCAAATTATTATGAAACTAGAAATTCATTTATTTTTGGTATATAAAATATTATATTCATATGAATTGTTCTATATAAATATTTAATTTTCCTTAGGAAAAATATTAATTTAATAAATATTTATGAAATTTATTACGAAATTACCAACAACAACAATAAAAAATAACCACAATCAAAGGACATTTAACAACAACAAAAATATATAAAATAAATATACAGCACACCAAAAATTTCTACGAAATAAAAAAAACTTTATTTATTTTCTTGTGTTTAATTTTGTCATTGATTTTCTATTGAAAATCTTGAACCAAATCAAAAAATAATTCATATTAATAACTCACAACTGGTTTTCCTGTTCAAATAATAATAATAATAACAAAAATTTATATAATATCAATAAAACATCATCACGCCTGAACATTTTCTATGTCTCCCTTTTAAATAATAGAAGAAGATAACCATAAATCTTAATTCCATATACAGAAGTGAATTAGTTTTTCATTTATGTTATTTTTCTTCTATTTTTAGCAAAAGAGATAAAAAAAAAAATATCTTAAACGCCAATAAAACAAAATGATAAATAACAAGAAATTTTCAAAAAAAAAAAAGATGTGGATAGACGAGAAAATCTCAAATTGTCTGACAATTTAATCATATTTTATCCACACATAGTAGAAATTTTTTATTAATTTGAAAGATTTTCGGTAAACAACTCAAAAGTTCTTTCTGTCTTCGTTTTTAATATAAATAAATACCGTATATATATTTTTTATTTTGATCCTGTGTGCAATATTAAAACATATCAAGGACTTTATATAAAGAATGGTAAAGGACGAAAATAAATATTAATAAATCTTATGGGCGTAATTTTTATTTTATTTTTGGTATGTGATAAAAGAATAATTATATTTTTTTTTATTGATATGTTTTTAATGAAAATTATGATTTTGATGAGTATATAAGGAACTAAACAAAAATATGTTTTGATTAATGAAATTATTTTTTTTTTTAATTATCGAAATTATACGGCCTTGAGGCATTTATGTTATACGGTCTTGAGGCATTATACGGAAATTATACGGCCTTGAGGCATTTCTGTAAAATTTGAAATTATTTATAAAACATTTTTTTTTTATATTTTCATGACACGAGATAATTTTCAGATACAAAAAATATAAGTACCTACAAAATATTACTTAAAATATAATTTTTAATTTATAATTAATTACATCTTTAGCATATATTACACTTAAACATATAATTTGAACGAATAATAATGGTCAATAATAAAGTATATAAAAATGTCCTTAATTTTAAGAGAATTTTTGCAATAAATTTAGACAAAATCGTACGAAATTTCAAAAGTTTATATCTTCATGAGATTGTCAAAAGTATTGATTAGAATTGATTTTTGAGTTTTCACTCAATATTTTATGCAATTAACAAATATATTTAGCAATTAGAAGAAATAAAAGTACGTATCTGATTGCTGAACATGTGATTGTTGAAATAACACACAACACACAATTTAATAGATTTGAAAGTCTTTCCGTCTAAAAGTACATTAAATTAAAAACTAAATGTTTACACATAGATAAAATATATTTTACTATACGGCGGTATAAGACAGAAAAAATTATTTAATAAAAACTTTTTCAAATATCATTTAAATAATATCTAATATTAATTTGTTTGTTTTTTTTTTGTGAATAATTTAAATCTTTAAAATTGCAAACCACAACAGCAAAAAAACATTATATTTTTTTTATTATTTCATTTTTTTTCATTTTGGCTTTACCTTTAGAGTTTAGTCACATATGTTTTGTCTATTCAAAAAAGTTACAACTTAATCCACTTTTAAAAGTATAATTTGAAAATATATTATATCTCAAAAGTACTGAGAATTAAGTCAAATAATATATGTTATATATGTTTTTATATATGTGCATATAGAAACAGAAATCCCATTAAATTCATACTTCCTTATCTCTGTATAGTAATATATCCTTGTAAAATGTTTTTGTTTGTTTACCAAAAAACTGAAACAATTTCTATAATACTTTTTATACAGACATTTAGTCACCTGGTTTTATCTATTTCATTTTAAATGTCTTTTTTTTTTCTTGTTTTTACTTTCCTGGTAAAAATATTCTTAGAAACATAATTTTTACCCAGCTGTTGAACAGAAATTTCCCTATTGATATTTCAAAAAAAAAAAAAAAAGAATTTTCATTATACAAAAACCAAAAATAAAGGAAAACCATTAGAAACAAAAATTAAATGTATAAAATTTTATTATAATTTCATTGATATTAAATGAAAATAAAATATAAAATTCATATTTTTATTTTATGGCAAAATTATATTGCCAAAAATGTTGTAAGAGTATAAAATTTGTTAAGAGAATTGATATAATTTAAAATTTTAACCAGAAATTATGGTTTTTGAGTTAGTAAATAAAAATGGTTTTAATTTCTGGATTAAAGAATTGTTAATGGTTTATTTCGAGAAAAAATTATAGAATGATTAAGTTCTGAATGATAAATTAATATTGTATTAACCATTAATGCTTTTTTTTTGTAAATATTTAATTTAAACTTTCACAATTTTACAATTTGTTGCATGATATATTTAAATTTAAATAGTTATTCAATGAGATGCCAGGGGGAGTAGTAAAGAGATTTGTGACTATCAACTTAACATAATCATAAATATTGTTCAGAAATTATATGCCAATATTCATTGTGCATAATGTGATAGAGATAGATGATAGGCACAAATAAGTCAATATATATATACACACATAACTGCACCTGGTGTATTGTGCTAATATTGGTAATACCTGAAATTACTAACTAACTAAATAGTCGTATATTTGGAATTAACACTTGTATATATGTATATTTATTTATCAAATTGCTGTAACTAAAATTCAGAGGAATAACTACAATTTATTAGATTGGATTATTAATTTTTATTGTAAAATTTATAGATAATTTAAATATTTTTGAATCAAATTAATTGCAAATTTTGATTATTTCCGAACAGATGTAATTTCACCATAGTAATTATTATAATTTAGCTATTATACTTTATATTAAATCAAAATAATCGTTATGGCATCATAAAACAAACACCAATTTTAATTCTATATAAAAAGTAATGTTAAAAAAAAACAAAAAATATGTTTTTTCCTCATAAATGAATTTCATCGCCAATTTGTAAATGATATCTTCAAAACCAAAACTCAATTGGTTAAAATGCCATCACACAATAACAAAACTAATGCAATATTGCACATTTTTTGCTTTACCCAATAAAACTAACACCATTTTTGTTTTTCATTTATTTTCTTTTATATATAAAATAAAAAATAATGTGGTGAATTGGTTCATTTAATTGTACACAACATTAAAAGGAAAAAAATACTATATATCCATAATAGTATTAAATAAAACTATTAATTGTGTACAACTATAGTATATATAGTTTTGGTTTAGATAAAATCATTGGGAAAAAAAGCAATATACATTATTATGGACAAAAAAATTTTGTTGTTACAGAATAAATTTTAAAAACGTTGCAAATAATTAAAAATTAAAAAGTAATTTAATCCCAACAGTAAAATAATTGTAGAAAAAAAATAAATAAAATATCAAAGTCATAGAAATAACAAAATAGAGAAAAAGCTATTTTAAATGCAATATTTTCCATTTTCTATTTTTTTCCTTTAACAAAACATTTTCATCTGCACTTTTATAATATATTTCTCATTTCACACAATATTTTCTTTTTCCCTCAACTAAAACTATATTATTACGTATTATGATTTGAAATTTTAATGAGATTTTTCTTGTTCATTAAATTTTTGGTGAAAAAAAACTGGAATTTATATATGTACATGTAAAAATTAATTTAATTCAAGTAAAAGCTTTGTGTCTAAATATGTCAAAAATTATTTTTTGGTAATATTGTTTACTTGTCATAAAAATTTAATCAATGATAAATAATTAAATATGTTTTGTGGTAAAAAAAATAATTCCCATTTTCGAAATCTACCAATTTTTTTATTCTGTTAAACTAAAACTTGTGAAATTTTCGAACAAACCCCTAGGAAAATAATTATATTTGTAAAAAAAAAAAGTTTATTTCGTAATAACGTCATCATTATCGTTTTTATTTCAATGGAAAAAGTAATTACAGAAAATATTTTGTACATATTAAACATAATAAAAAGAATTTCTCTTCAGTTTACTTTATATATTTGAACGTTAACAAATTAAAGCCATACCCTAACGATTCTAGCCATTTTGGTTTGTTACTCTTTTTTTTCTGGGACTGGGGCCCCCGACAAATTTTCATGTCACAATAATAAAAAAGTTTTGTTTTTGGGTACATATTTTGATAATGTTTCCATACAGAATGAACTTTAAAACTTTGACTTTTCCGAGATTATTATTTTTATTGGGAAAATATAAAATAATAAAAATTATTTTTTTTCTGTTGTAAACCAAATATTTATGTATTTATTTTTTCGTTATTTAAATTTTGAATTTTAATTAAAAATAGTAAAGATTGTTTTTGTTGAATATTCATGTTAAATTTATTTGGATGCAATATTTAAATTGAAATTTAAATAAAATAATAATTTTTGAATTTTATAAAAAGTGAAAATAAGTCGTTAACTTGAGGTTCCAGTAATTAAAGGAAAAAGTATAAAATTAATGCATTCATACAAATATTTTAATTTCGTTTTGTTCAATGTGACATTTTAGAATTTTAGATATTTAGAGCTCAAATATTAGAGATTTATTAGCCAAATTAACTTAATTTCAAAAATTTTCTCCATTTTATACCAAAATTGTATGTAGAAACGAAATTTTGATAGTAAAATCAATTAATTTAATGAAAAAATCGTTGAAAGCTTTAACTAAATTATTTTAATTCTTAATAACCAATGTTTTTTTGTCCTGTATTATTTTGCTGGAAATTATGATTCCAAGACAAATATTTCAATATCAGAAGAGAAAATGTAGATTATTTGATTATCTTAATTTATCTAAATGGTGGACTAATGTCCTGGTCAAGAACCCAGGAACGAATTTTATTTATCAATTAGATTTCTATCTGAGCTTTAAATTTAATTTTTGATAATTTTTCAGCTCTTTATATTTATCAAATTTAATATATTAATATGTTTTCAGTACTTATAAAATGAAACGTGATAAATTTTAATAATTACTTTTGGTCACATCCATAATATGATTTATATCTTTTGTTTATACTTTCTATAAATAATAATATTAACATATTCCCAACAGATCGTCAAATTTATATACCCATGGGATAAACAAAGCAGACTTTTTTTATAAATAAATTAATTTACAAATTAATTAATATTATCAACTTTAAAGTTTGTTGTATAAAATCATGTCTCTTAAAAGATAAAATTATATTTCATTATTTTGTAAATATATTTCAAACACAATTAGAAATTTAACAAACAAATTTTCATTTAGACGAAATTTACTAAAAAACAAAAACTGAATTTATAATGCACTAAAATTTTGGAATTATAAAATTTTAATAAAACTTTATTTTCAAATAAATTAAAATTGAAAAACTATATAAATTGTATATATAAATGGTAAAAGAAAATTTCAAAAACTGTTAAGATGCATTTTTCAGAATTTATCCAAAAACTTTAAATAATTATTTTGTTCGAAAAAATTAGGCTATATAATAAAAGTTTTTACTAACTAATTCTTATATTTATGATAAAAAAAAAATAGGACACAAGTACATAGTTGTGCATAAAAAGTAAAAGTTTAAATATAAATTCTGAGGGAAAATATTTAATTGCTTCTTGTTCAGTTTAACAAAAAAAAAATGAAGATAAATATTTTCTTCAGAAAGAATTATTTTTGTTAAGAATATTTTAATTCAGCGTTTTCCTATTTTATTTTTATTAAATAGAATTAAATTGTTTGTCCCACAATTATCAAAAAAATTTAAAATTCTTTTTTGACAAAATTACAATATACTTAATTTGAAAGAATTAATTAAAAGTTTTTAAGTTAAACATTTTGTTTTCGTAATTGAACAAAAAATGGTAGATGTTATATTGAGTTTATAGATTTGAATTTTTAGTTAAATTGTTCATAAAAGTTAGATTGAAATTTTTACTATTTTAATTTTTATATTAATATTACCTTTCATAATTTCCATTTTTCAATATTTTTGATGGATTATTTTAAGATCTGAAATTAAAAAATAATTAAATAAATATTATTTATAATTAAATTTAAAAGTAAATTTTAAATAAATTTTATATTCAATTTAGTTATGTAATTTTTTTTTTCAATTAACTAAAATAAATTTACATAATTGAAAATTTTTTGAGATCTTAAAAATATATTAAAATAAAAATTTCTCATCTAAAATTCATTAATTTGGGTTGCCAGCCCTGCAAAATTAACTAAAATGTAGCAAATTTTCCAAAACTTAAATTTCAAAAAGTATAAAAATTTAATTTGTTTATTGAAAAATGGTAAAAATTAAGGAAATTTTAATCACTAATACAAAACTTAACATAAATTTTAACTTTTAAAGAATTACACATTTTTTTAACTCTTAACTTACATATAAAAACTTTAAATTAAAACTAAATTTTTCACATGAAAAAAAGAATTAATAATTAAGAAAAATTTATATTTAAATAAGATTAATTAAAATTCAAAAGTCTAGACATTAAGTTTTTGTCAATTTAAATAAAAATAATTATGTTATTCAAAAAATATCTTAAAATATTCTTAGTCATGTATAAAATCAATAAAATTACTAAAAAAAAATTGTTTTCCCAATCTAACTTTTGAGTCAAAAAACTTTGTTTCCAAAATAAACGAATAAATTTTTATATTTTGTAATTTATTTGACGAATAAATTCTTTGGTATCAATGCTATATGCCAACAAAAAGAAATTTCATGCTTGTTAAATTGTGTGAAACAAAATAAAGTTTAAACTCTATATTAGAAAATGATTATCTCTCTAAAAAAAAAATGCAATCGCAAAAATATATACTGCGAAATATATTTCCAATTTGATGGCTTGACTCCCCAAAAAAAAAACCAAACAACATTAATTCTGACAAAAAAAACTTTGATTTTTATTTTTGGAAAAATGTTTACAAAAATTCCAATTTTCAAGAAAAATAGTTTCAAAACATTGATGTACTAATAAAATAATTTTTTTTTTTGTTGGAAAATATAAATTGCATTTCGTACAATTTCGTTACATTTTAGTATACCAAAAAATAAATAAGATTTATATTTTTTTAGTATATTAATTTTTTCTTTTAAAACTTATATCGATAGAAACATTTTCAACTTATTATTACTTATTACTATATCTATTTTTTAGTAGTAACTTTTCTATCTTTTAAATATATTAAGTACAAAAGTTTAGATAAAGTTATTTTTATGATTCAATCATATTGAATATAATAAAGAATATAAAATTTTGTTATAAGAAATGAAATTAAAACAAAAATTTATAAAATATTATATAACATTTTTTTACAAATGAATTCTTTCATCTAAAAACTTTATTAATTTAAGTTTTTTCAGTTTTTATCATAGAGAGTGAACTCGAAAGAAAATTTAATTTTAAAAATATATTAAATGAAAAATTCAATCGAATATCTCTCTTTTAGTGCTTTTTGGAACAAGAAAACAAATGAGTTAGATAAAAGTTTTTAATAATTTTATTTTAAAAATTAATAAATAAATTTTATAAAAATCAAAAAATCAATTTTTAATATTTTACAAAAACTAAAAATTTCAAAGTTTTTTAATATTAATAAAGGATTATTATACGAAAAATGCAAGCTGGAAATAATAACTTAAAAATAAAATGAATATTTTTAAAATACTTATTAAAAAAAGGTATGTTTTAAATTAACGACGATCTTAATTTCATTTTTAGATAAATTAGAATCCTTCAAAAATAATAAGGCAAAATACCAGAGTCAAAATAATTTTTGTATTTTGTATTTTAGGCTAATTTGGAATACGTTAATTTTGAAAAAACCAAAAAGCTAAATTATAATTAAAGTTGACTTTTTGTGTCTTTGGTGACAAAAGTTTTTCCAACATTTTGAATATTATTTTTGTTAGCTCATTATACACAGTCAACTTAATGATTTTTTACTTATGTTTCAGTTTTCGAATATAAAATGTATAAACACACACCACCAGAAAGACAGGAGAACACTTCAATGTTAATTAGGCCAAATCGTATAACTACTCTTTGCGTATTTGCTTTCTTCTATTTTCAGTTTTGTTTTATAATTAAAGTTCAACAATTCTATTTTGTTGGAATTTTTCGTTTTGTTTTCCAAATTGTTAGTAACTTAATCTGATAATGTATTAATGGCAATCTATGGGGTGGTAACATTGGACGTAATTATATTTAAATAGCATTAGAGATAATTAAGAGGCAACTAAATTTTGCATTATATAAATTGAAAATTCTTGGAAAAATATATTATATTGAATTATTTTAATTTCTATTTAAAAAAAATAATAATTTTTCTGATAATAAATTTTCAAAATAATATTTCTAAGAAAGTGAAAAATCTTGCTTTCCTATAAATTATTATGAACAGGAAACCCCTAAAAACTTCAAAACATTGAGTAAATTATCAATATTAGAATTAGAAATTTTATCAAGCTTAATAATTTAATTATATAAACATTAAAAAGTACAAAAAAAAAGTTAAATTTTAAATGCTTTGAGGTTAAAATTACCCGAAAATTAAAATAAATTAAATAATTTTTTACCTGATGGTGTTATATAACAGAAATAATTTTTTTCCTGTTTCAGTTTTTATATAATGAAAACCATTTTTTTTTTGTTTGGTTAATCGATATTTTCGATATACAAATTGGACGTAGGCAAAAAAAAAATTTGTTATAAATAATTAAAAATAAATTACTAAAACGCCACTTGCACCTGGATTGTTTCTTTTTTTTTCTAAGGGAATAAAATTTGTTATATTTTGACATTAAATTGGAAAATACTGTAATTATAAATATTTTTTGTTAAATTTGTTGTTTGGAAATTTTGTGGCAATTTTAACACAATATGAATTTTTAATTTATTTAAGAGCGATTTAATTAAAGTTGGATAGGATTTTATATATCCTTGATCTTCTGAATTTATTTAAGACGATTCAGAATCTCTAAATTTATGTAATATTTTTTATATACTACTTTAACTAATTAATTTAAAGAATATATCAATGCTAAAATTTCTAGGTTTATTCGATATTATGATTAAAATATTTTTTTTTTAAAAGGACTTTAACGTGAATTATATAATTTCTAAATCTGCAATTTTTTTGGAAATAAGAACAAAAACTTTACTTTATTAAAAAATTATTGATCTCTAATCTAGTTTAATTCATTGAACCAACTTCATTATTACCTTAATAAATATATACATAAATGTTCAATAAAACTTAAGCTTCTAAATATTTGAAAGTTTCTATTCTTCTTTTTTTTTTGGCAAAACTTTTCTTGTTAAACTACACCACTCTGTTTTATTATTAATCAATACTGGAAAAACATTTTCCATTAATATTTTATTATACAATATTTATAAAAATATTTCCCTGGAAAAATAACAAACCAAAAAAGAAAGATAACATTAGCCCAGCAAAAAGTTTTTAAACATGAATTTGATTACACATAGGAGTTGGAGAGCAACAGAGAACCCAATAGTAAAAACAAAAAGTACTATCATATATAAAGCCAGAAAAAAAATATAATAATAACACGATGTAAGCTGTTGTATTAACAACAAGGATATAACCAGATTGAAGCTGTTTTTTTTTCCTTTTATGATTTTATCTTCCTTTTTTTTGCAATTTTTATACAATGCTTGTTTTCTATATTATATTTTTTAACAAACCAAAAAAAAAATTTTTCGCGGATAATATTGGAGGAGCCAACAACATTGTTCCAAAAAAAAAATATCTATGAAAAAATTGTTTGTTATTATTATATATAGCTACATATATATAATTTTTTTTTTGTAATCCTCTTATCGCGAAACATGCGAAAAGCATAACCAGACAACAACGAAACAACGAAAAATAAAATAAATAATCAAGATAGTTAGCCTCCGGTTTAATAGAAAACTAAATATTTAGTATTATAGGAAAAATATGATTTTTAAGCTCTTTAAAAAAAATAACAATATTTCTAAAAAAAAAAAAAAAAAATTACTTTAATATCTTTTTATTATTTATGAAATTAAATCGACCCCAAAAAAAAAAAGCAAACTTCTATCTAATCAAATTGGTTGTATAGAAAATCCTTAACACACAAAAAAATAAAAAAAACAAGGATGAAAACAAACCAACAACCAAAATAAAATAAAAAGGAAGAAAATATGATGATAGGAAAAAACAGTTTTTCTAAATCTTTTTAGATTATCGAATCGATAAATTCGTTTTTTTTTTCATTCATGTTTTTTTTTTCTACAATTTTTTTTTCTGTTGTTGTGAAAAAAAAAATACACCATAACCGCCCGAAATAAACAAAAAGATAAATACAAAGGAATTTCTCTATTTAATCCTTAAAAAGGATATACCAAATGCAAAAAATAAAAAAAATATGTATATAATTTATAGATAATAATAATGGTATAGAAATTATGTTATTGATGGCGTCCAAACCAGAAGAAATTGAATCACTATTAATATTATATATCATTTAAGAGATAAATTAAGTATGGAAGAAAGGGAAAATTATTTATAAAAAAAAATGTGTTAAGTAAATTTTTGGAAGGAAAATAAAAGTAGAAAAAAAAAATGTATTAATTATATTTATATTTAAATTATCTGTTGGACAGAATCAAAATGTTTGCATGAAATTGAAAGCAACATTTGCGCAATTATATATAGTTATTATGGCTTGCTAACGCGGCTGGGCAATGAGATGTACTAGAATTAGAACTTTTGGAATTTCAATAATTTGTATTGTACGAAAGAAAATAGAAAATCCTAACGCACACAAAATTTTTTACTTAAAATTATGTCAATTTTGGAACGTATCTGATATTTTAGTGATCATAGCGTTATGTTCCATCCGTTCTGTGTGGCCAGACGGAGCTTTACTGAAGCTTCTGTGACATATCCAAAGTATATATTCAGTAAAATATGGGTATTGTACACACTTGTATATAATTTAGGTTGGCGGCGAAATAGTACCAATGGCGGCGATCATAGTCTCAATTTACATTACTACCGTCATGTGGCAACCGGCAGTATAAAACCCCCTATAGCCACAACATAAATGAAAAATTAGATCAAATTAGCTCCAAAAATATTAATAACCAATATTTAATTTATCAACAAACCCCAATAAAAATTTAATTATTAGCGCCAACACCAAAAAAAAATAATAATATCAAAATTATTTTATCTATTATATAATTGAGCTCAGCATAAAAATAACAATTAATCCTTCCTGTCAACAACACCGCACCTTCAAAAGCTATATGAAAAGATTTCAGAAATTCTGAGATCTTTTTTTTCGTCACTTGTCATTATAGAAAAAAAAATTAGTTTTTTCTCATTTTTTTTTATGTTTTTCCAATTTTTTTTCTTCTGTAGCATATCAAAAAAAATAATTATCATAGAAAAATTTAAGATCTAAGCTTAATTTTTTGAGGTTTTCTATTGAAATTATATTATTTTTTGCTTGTTTTTTTTTTCTTCTTCTTCTTCTGAGGTGTTGAAGTATTGAAAAAGAAAATATTGGTTAAGATTAACGAAATTGACAAGTGAAAAGGATTTGTTTATTCTATACATTTTTTTTTGTGTGTGGTGAAAGCATAGAAAAAATTTATTTTAGTTATCCAATTTGTACACTTTTTGATATGTCAGAGGAAAGAAAAGTTTTCTGTTTTGTTGGTTGGTTGTTTTTTTTTTTGTAGAGAAGATTGGCATTGGCATATAAATAGAAAAATAATGATAAAAATGAAAATTTTGCTTTGGATGAAAATTTGAAATGAGTCAAATTATGATTGTATGGAAGTGGATATAAAAATTTTGTGTTTATTTTTTATTTAGGAAAAAGCATTTTATTTTAAAAGGATATTTTTTGTTTTTTTGACAGAATTAAATGTGAAAAATATTTTTTAGATACCAAAACTTGTAAACTGTAGTAAAAAAAATGTGTAATGTCATCATTTTCAAAATGTCCAACAGATATATTTGGAGGAATGGTTGACATTAATAACGAAACCAAGTGATTACATGAATTTTCAAATGATATATTAATTAATTAGGTTTTCAACATATCACACGAAATAATTATATCATAATAATTACAGTATAGATTTCTCTAGTTGGAATTAGCAATTTCAGAATTCTGATATTGTACGTATGTACATATATTTAAATTTTCTAACTTCACAATTTATAATCATTCAAATATAAATCAAATAAATTATACTTTTATTAGAAATGCCCAGGAGCTGTAGTAGTGTAAAAATGCAATTAAATAAATGTTCGGTATATATTTTAAGGACTTCACTGGATATTTTAAATGTTGATATAGTTTTTAAACGCGAAATTGATGTATAATTTTCATTTTCTTAATTTTAAATTAAATGGAATTTTTTATCTATTCTAAACGTTTGTTTAAAAACTTTATATAACAATGACATATTTTTAATTTAGCTTGTTATTTGAATAAGAAGCTAAATTTTATAAAATTTAAAAATTTAAGTATAGAAAAATGTGTAATATATATAATTTTTTGACTTATTCATCACTTCCTTTAAAATCACTAAATTCTAAGTAAGAAAGAAATAATAATGTTAAACATAAAATTAATGTTATTATGCCATTTACAATTTAACTAAATATATAAACTATACCCTCATAAAAGTTATGTAAATATATATTATTTAATTTTTATGTTATTTATCTGTAACATTTTACAAACACATTTTCTAATTTAACTTTTAACAGAATTCCAAAAAAAAAAAACATAACAAACAAATTCTGTTTAACATTCATTAAAATTAAAAACCCCCAAAAAAAAGCAAAACTTTTACTTTATATAATTGTTTAAGAACTAACAAGTACAAGTAAAAATTGTTTTCTGTGTTTTTCTAGAGGCAACCACATACATACACAAAAATTCATATTTATGTTAATTGGACTACAATATTCAAAAAATGTTTTCAAACTTTTATTTCTGCATTAAATATGAAGAAAAGTTAAAATTAATTTAATAAAATTATAAACAAGCAACAAACAAAAAATGCATGTTTTAAATTAACCACGATCTTAATTTTATTTTTAGATAAATTAGAATCCTTCAAAAATAACAAGGCAAATCAAATACCAGAGTCAAAATAATTTTTGTATTTTAGGCTAATTTGGAATACGTTAATTTTGAAAAAACCAAAAAGCTAAATTATAATTAAAGTTGACTATTTGTGTCTTTGGTGACAAAAGTTTTTCCAACATTTTGAATATTATTTTTGTTAGCTCATTATACACAGTCAATTTAATGATTTTTTACTTATGTTTCAGTTTTCGAATATAAAATGTATAAACACACACCACCAGAAAGACAGGAGAACACTTCAATGTTAATTAGGCCAAATCGTATAACTACTCTTTGCGTATTTGCTTTCTTCTATTTTCAGTTTTGTTTTGTAATTAAAGTTCAACAATTCAATTTTGTTGGAATTTTTCGTTTTGTTTTCCAAATTGTTAGTAACTTAATCTGATAATGTACTAATGGCAATCTATGGGGTGGTAACATTGGACGTAATTATATTTAAATGACATTAGAGATAATCAGGGGCTATTATTAGTAAGTAATTTGTAAATAATAGAATTTGAATTGTAGTAATTTAGGGGCAGACTTAAAGGTTGAAACAAATTATGAAATTTATTTAAAGTAAAGAAATATAATGAAGGTTTTGAAATTTGTATGAAAAATTATCGAGGAAAGAATTTTATATACAAAGTATGCTGTGAACAAATGAAAATGTTAAATGTTCACAGCGATGTACTTTTATATCATTACATTTATTATTTTGCAGTTTGTGAAATAAATAATAATTATTTGTCAATTCAATACTAACTCACAATTTGATCCTTAAGCAGATTTTGCCAAAATACACTGCTTGGATTATTTAAAAACATAATCTTTATCATATTGGTAAAAAAACGTTCTAAATAATTGAAATCACCCAGTAAAATGATGTTTTTTTCAGTACACAACCCATTAACAAATACAATATAGAGAATTGTTATTTTTTTTTCGTTTGAAACTTTTTACATATAATCACAAAAATTCACATTACATATCACAATTTTTTTTTTTTACAAAATCCTTAATATTATATACGACTTTGGTTTTACGTAAACGTGTACAGAAATTGTTTGAAACAAGTTTGAAGAACTTTTTTTTATACTCAAATGTCTATTAATTAGCCTTAATAACACACAAAAAAAAAGTCTATACTCTCTAACTGAAGATAAGGATCAGGATCAGGTGTGATGGATTACATGGAAAAAGGATTTTTTTTTTGTAAGTGAGATGAAGTACAATTTTAGAATTCCTTTACACACACATACAAAAAAAAAAGTATATTTTACTATACTTTTTTTTTGTACTGGGATTTAATACCAACAACAAAATGAACAAGGATTTTTTTTTTGATGAAGGTTTAGTGTTACTGTAGCAAAAAAAAGGAAATTTTATATATAGATAAATATGGGTTTTGATTAATCTACAATTCATTAAAGTCTGTATTAGATTTGACACAAATTGATATAAAATTAATTAAATATTTATAAATTTTAAATTCTTTGTTATAGAAAAAAAATTATAAAATCTTTTATATAATTAAATATTAAATATTTTAAATTTTTCCAAAAGAAAAAGTATCAAAATAACTGAATCAACACATTTTCTTTTTTTCCACATTTTCACCTTTTTTTCTATTATTTACAACACAACTTAATTTTCTATTTTTCTAATCACAAAAAAATCAAAAAAAAAATTTAAGGATTTTCTTTTATTAATACATTTTCTTTGTCGAAAATAAATAACATATAATAATATTGTTTTTGGGAACGAAAAAAACTATATATTTATTTAGAGAAATGAATGAAATGAATTAAAAGGACCTCTACGATCCGAAACGAAACTAAAATAACATTATTTATTCATTTCAATTTTTTTTTTTTTTTTTTGGTTAAGTTTTTTTTTATTATTATTGTAGATTATAATTTATAAATGAAAACCGTACATAATAATAAAATCAAATCACGTATAAATTATTGATGATGTCCTCCATTTATAACATTTTAACATTTATATGGAAAATTCTCTCTATATAACATTTTCCTTCTATACGCATGAAAAATTATCAAAGAAGGAAAAAAAAATTTTGAAGAAAAAAAAAAATTTTATATTTTCTTCTTAGAGATGATGAAAATGGAAAAACTTTTATTCTTTATTCTGTATTTTTTTTTTTTTTTTTTGAACAATAATAATATTTATTTCGATATTCCTGTCATACTTTAGCAATTTAGTTTCAAGGATATGAAAAATTTGATTTCTAATCCTAGAAAAGCTTTCAATATGTTTGATTCTTTTGTTATAAACCAAATATATATATATATGTATATATATATATACTATATTTCTTTCATGAAGACGATTTAATAAAGTGGATTCTTTTCAACCCCAACATCCACCTCAATTTATATACATATGTATATGAAAATATAAAAAAAAAATGAAAAGTGTAAAATGACTGGAAAATTTTTTTTTTGTTCCATTTTTCGAAAAATAAAAATTATATTTTATGGCAGTTACTTATATATTTTTCTGTAGTTTTCCACCGACAATACAATAAAATTATAATACACAAAAAAAACAACATATTATTTCCTTTTGCAATATAATAAAGTTTTGTTGTATTTTCCCACCATCATGACAGGATATCAAAACAGGAGAAGGAAAAAATATATATTTAAAGGGGATATATAGTGTAGTAGGTATACATTTAGTATATATAAGAAGCAATAAATCAACTTGGCAGTTAATTATCTTTTATATAATTTGAAGAAAATTAGTTTAAAAAAAAAATAAAGTTTTTCTATTCTGTTTGTTCAATTTTCTTAACTGATCTACCAGAGTAAATATAAAAAGATCAAAAAAATGTCAAATAATATAATATTTTTATAATTTCATTATATATTATCTATAGATATCGTTTTGTAATGTTCATAACCTTAATTTATAAACGTCAGGTTTTTTATTAAATTAATTTTCCAAAGTCTAGACTGCAGACTATGTTATTTTCTTTATTAATATTGCTCTTTTACATTCGACTTTATCGCTTATAATAATACTTAATATTAAATTATACTTAATTAGTATTGGTATACAAAAATTTTTTTTGGAAAGATTATCTACAAAGTTATACTGTGTTACCCCCATAAGATCAATAATTTTATTATCCAAATATATAAATTTTTTTTTACAAACTTTTTATAATTGAACAAAATTTCATGATAAAAATTATTTATATAGAAAAATTTCTCACTTAATTTTTCTGTTTACGTCAAAAAAAATTCTCAAATAAAAATTAACAAATGGTTTACTGGTACTTTATCGTAATAATCTAAAAGGTTATTTCCACTTAAATCATAAACGAAAACAAGTAAATGTATATATAATAAAAGAACATAATATAAACCAACTTTTTTTTGTTAAAATATTTTTTCAAATTAAAATCAACTTAAAAAGACTAATAAAAAATCGTTAAAACGTGTTTAAAAAATTTTATAAACTTTATTTTGTTAAAAAAAAAAAATGTTAATTAATTTGATTTTATAGATAACTTTTATAGTAAAAACTAAAAAGTTTCAATTACTTTAAGTATCCAAAAAAAAAAAAAGAAAAATGGTTTTAAGCTTTTCTGTAGATAAAAAAAATTACATAATAAAGTTAAGGATCATAAAAACAATGACTTCAGCATTGCTCATCATCTATTTTATTGGAAACAGAAAGAAAAATTTATTACCACCAACAAGCAGAAAATCATGAACTTTTGATAATAAAAATATGAAAAGAAATATTATAGTAAAATTTTATATAGTTATTAGATTAGATAAGAAGTTAAATTGAGTAATAAATTCTGCACAAGAAAAAAAAACAGAAAGAAATCTATTTTGTGGTTTTGAAAGAATTTAATTTCTTTAAACGAATTGAAAATTTTCGTAATAAAAGGTTTGCCCCCCCCCCCCCCCCTTTGATTAAAGAATTTAATACCATTTGATTAAAGAATGAATTTAAAAATAGACTTAATCTTGTTTTTTTTTCTAGTTTGTAAATAATTTGAAATCTATTTACTTCTAGTTTGAAATCTCGTTCGTAATCTATAGTTTTTCCATGAAAAGTTGATGATGTTAATTTTATTATATTTTCTGTAAAACCTACCGGGGAATTATTATATTTAATTAAGATTAAAATGTTAGTTATACTGACAAGTGCATTGCATCGAAATTGGTTGTCTCACTGTAATATGATAAATCTATCCAAAAATTACTATACTAAAATCTTTAAGAAAGAAAATCAACATTTTACTATAAATTAATTACTAAACAATTTTAGAAAGAAAATTGACACTTTGTAATCCCAAAAAACTATATATACACCAAAAATTATATTGACAAATTAATATTGTGTAATATCTATTAATAAACTCTTGTTACCATATTAAATTTTATTAGATCAATTAATTTACAAGCTATAACATTTAAGTACAAAATTTTAATAACAAAGTAAATTTTTTTTTTGACCTTCTCTTATACTATTAAAAAAATTGTAAATTAAATATACAAACTATAAATATACCATTATAAAAAAAAAATTATCTTGTCGAACACTTTTTACTACTTTGAACATTAAAAACTTCTTTTACCTTAGGTAAGCATTATTTTCTTACAAAAAAAAAATACGAAAAACTTAAAACTCAAGTACCAAAAAGAAAACTTTTTTTACATAATATACTTATATACTTTTTACTGTTACCATATAACATATTAAAATACCAATAATAATATTTGTTTTCCTTAAGTTTTTCTTTTCTTGATTTTGCATATTTTTCATAATTTATGTGATATGAAAAGGAAAAAGAAAATTTTTTGAAAACTTACATCGAAAATTATATTTCCTCTACTATACATATTTTTTTTCTTTGCTGTACCTCAACTCTACGACAAGTAAAAAAAAAAAAAAATTCCAATATAAGTTTCTTTAAAAAGAAAGAAAATCAGTAAAATTGGAATATTGAAGTAAAAATGGTCCACAACTCATCATTAAAAAGTCTTATAAAAGTTAAACACCATAAAAATTGTTTTGGCATACATAAAAAAAATATATTTCAGAGCCTTTTTTTTGTGCCAGTACTCATAATAATTTTGTAGAGTATATGGTGTGTATGCATAATGTGAGTCCTTTATTTTTATTTTTTTGCTCCTTTTGTCTATATGTGGTATGAACCAGTACGTACATAAAAACCCAAACAAAAACGAAACTTACCACACAACAAAAAACTTAACTGTCTTCATAAATTTTGGTAATAATACAAAAAGAAAAAAAATATTCATACATAGTAAATTTATAACATATACGCGTATATATTCTACATAGATCCTTAAATAATATTACAAACAAGAAGACCAAAAAAATATTACTGATTTTTTTTTTTGTTTAATGTATGTTGAAAAAGGATGAAAATCTCTATCGAAAGGAAAACAATTCAAGATCCTTGGAGCCGCCATATAAGAATGTTTCAAAATTTATATTTCTACATATTATACATAGCTACTTACATACCAATATATGTGAAATTTTGCGGGTATAAGGATTTTTGGTAACTTTGGGTACAGTTTAAGAGTTTGAATATGTAGATGATTAAAGATTGGACGGGGGTGGATAAATAAAAGTATAACAACTGTTAAAAAAAGTTTTCAAGATTTTCAATTTTTATTTTATTTTTTAAAGAACAATATTTTCTTATAATATTTTCGTGCAGTGATTGTTCTTTCGGTTTTCTACTTTTTTTTTAAAGAAAAATTTCTTTTTTGCTAATATTTTACGTTCGGAAAAAAAAACAGAAATCTTTTTATTATTATATTTCTGTGTTAGGATATATGTTTAAAATTGTGTCCTTGTGTTAAAAATAACCACCCGTAGATTGTACAGGTATATATAAAATTACATTTTCTTGTTTAAAGACAAAATTTGAATCAAATACACTGTAAAAAAAGGCATTTATATTATATAGGTTGTTATTCGAGTACAAATATGTTGCCCAAACACTGAGTGACCGATTATCAATTTTGTGGAAACCATCTTCAAAATTTAGATAATTTCAATGTTATAATTTAAATATTTACAATAAAAAGCTGATTATTTCTCCAGTTAGTACGAAATGCATTAAAAATCAATGCAGAATGTTTAATGAATTTTTAAATACACTAAAATATTTTTGGAACTTTTGCCCACAATGATGACTTTTATTTCTGTTCAAAATGGATTAAACTAAGAATATATAATCACTAATTAATTATGAACCTTAATCAATTCTAAGAATACTTAAAAAATAATTAATTAATCTCTAAATAGAAATTTTTAAACCAAATAAAATAATTTCTGTCATACCAAAAGAAATGATTTGAAACAATTTTCTAACAGTGTGTTTAGGGTACCTAAAAAATTATGAAGAAAAACAAAATTAATGTCATGTTCTGTCATCCTCCATAAAACTTTCAGCAAACATTTACAAAAAAAAAAAAATCACCAAATAAAAAACCAAACATAAAAATCAACAACAAGCATAACTTTCTCTTAACAATCTATATAAATTATATATTTTAGATTTTTAGGTTATGGTTTTCTGATAACCCAGGTAAAATTATTATTGTATTTGTATGTGCTTGTTTATCCTCCTGAAAATCCTTATAATTTAATACAAAGTTTTTTGTGTATATTAAGCTAATATTGAAAGTTTTCTATACAAAATATTAAAGAAAAATCTTCAAAACATTTTGTTTATAATAAAATTATTATTGTAAGAAAATTTCTTGTATTTATTAAATTAGAAATAAATAATTATTATTATTTATATTATTTAATCGTTCAATTATCGTTCCAAACCACCCAAAAAAAAACTGATGTTAAAATACTATAAAAAAAAATGTAAATAATATTTTATTATATTTTATACGAAAATTTGAATAATTGGAAAAGTTTTTTTTTTGTGTGTGGTGTTGTATCGGAAAATATTATTGAATTTTATTTAAAAAAAAAAAGAAAAATTATTGAAAATTAATTTTCCGTGAAAAAACACGGCTGTATAAAAATTTGATTATATTTTAATTTTGATTGTAAATAATTTTTTTTTATCATAAAAAAAAAGGAAAATTGAATGATTGGTTAAAACTTTGTCTGGTATATTATTTTTTGTGGTTGAATAAATATCCTTTTGCTGGGTAAGGACGGAATAAAAAACATTTTCAGTATTAAAATATTGTGCACCCAACAAAAGTCCACAATTGAATAATTAATTTTTTTCAAAATTATATCAAAATATTTACTAACAACAAAAGTAACTTTAAAAAGGATTTCTTTTTAAGGAATGTTTTTTTTTTGGTTTATTTTTAATTTTTTTTGTGTCGGTTTATTAGAAAATATTCTTTACTATATGTACTTTAAATTATTAAATAATTATTTTCAGGAATAATAAAATATATTCTATTGGGGTTATTTCGTAGATCTGATGTGACAAAATCACAATTTACATGAATCCAGAGTAGTTATTGATTTGGTTATAAAATTATTTTTTCTAAAATCTTTCTAATAAGTTATCTTAACTTGTAATCATTTATTTATATATATATTTAACCAAAACAGGGTTTTACAAAATTCAATTAGTAATTTAATTTATATAATTAAAATATGACAACATTTTTCATAAATTTATTAGAAAAATTATTAGGAAATGTAAAATATTAAATAAAATTTCGGGTTTACATCTTCAAATTTCCCTAAAATACTTAATTTTAAAGATGTAATAAAATATCTTACAGATTATGAAACAAGATGGACCCATTTTTAACTTGGAATATAAAATATATTTTTTATAATTGAAGATATTTCTTTGTATATTTGGGGTATCTGGAAGCTCTTAAATGGTGAAAAAAAATGTAAAGAAAAACTATAAATATTAGCTATAGAACGAAAGTATATGACATAAAATATGTCTTGGCTTTAATTGATCAGATTTTAGGACATGTTTTCAATTGATATAAATTTTTGTTATATTTTCCAATGAACCTCAGCAGTTAAAAATACGTTATTATTGCAAGCCGGAAGTTAAAACAAAACCATTTAACTATCTGAAATTTTTACGAAACCTTAAATGCAATATTTTAGAAGCCAAAAATACAAAATTCTAAATATATACACCAAAAAAGCATAAACATTTTTATCGATTTTCCCAATTAATAGAAAAACTTAAAAAACAAAACTATTAACCAAAAGTTAACCTCGTAATGAAAAACAAATTTTACTCTTTATTTTGATGTTAGCAAAGTATCCGTCATTAATAGTTTTATAGCAATATAAATACAAAATATCCTAATACACACATTAAACAGTATTATAAAATCTAATTCACATGAAGCCAGAAAAAAAAACCAAATCTAATATTTATCCAATTACTTTGACAATATAGTTTTTAACCCCCTCCCATCACTAGCTATAGTTATACAGATACTTTACATACGGGAAAAGGGCGGCGGTTGTTTTAGTCAAAAATCCTTTTAGGGTAACAAAAATTAAAACACAACACGAAATATATTTCCAAAAAAAAAAAAAAATAAGTACTGATAAGAGTAATACTAACATTTAAAATCCCGGAAAAGCCAATTCGATTCTAATTAAATCATTTGATCGTACTTTTTATTTAGAATCGTTGGGTTTTGTATTTTATTGGGGCGGGAAGAGTATTTCATTTAGCTATAAAGGGTTTCATATACAATCTGATTGTATAAACTATAGTAATATTATTTGGATGTAAACATATCCTTGGTATATTAAATTATATCTACATGAAAAATGCTTATGGAAGTTGAAAAAATTGTTTAACTAAAAAGGAAAATATCGTGAAAAAGTTTTCCATTTTCTACAATGATTATTTTGTTTGCAGATAACCAAATTTTACATATACATATTTATACATTAGATTTCATGTTATATATAAAATTTAAATTTTATAGTTCAATTTTATTTTAAAAAAAATTTAATAAATTTATGTAGAATCCTTTTTGTATTTTTTTTGGGGCTTATAAAAAAGGTATAAATTTAACTTTTTGTTGTTATAACAAAGAAAGTTTTACAAAATGCCGCCATTAAATTTTATTCAAAATGGTGGAATTAATTAGGTAACGTATGTAAAATATATTTGAGAAGTTAGTTCTTATCAAAATGGCGGCAATAATTGAGAGATTAAATAAATTTGATTAGAGAAAATTTAATAAAATTTTATCAAAATGGAGAAAATATAATTAAAAGATGGAGAAACATCTAATTTCTCGTTAATATATTGAAATAATTTTCTAAAACTTTTTTCTAATAATTTTTTACTTCATAGACAAACAAAATTTAAACCTTAAATTTTAAATTCCTATATTTTTCTACGGTATAATTCATGAAAATATACTACATATAACGTATCCTTAGCCAGACACAAAAAAAAAGGATAAAAACCCATTTGTAGATATCTAAACCAAATCATATTATATATAGTTTATTTGAGAAAAAAATTATATCGTTTATTTGTTTAAAGGATTTTGAAGATACCAAATAAATAAAAAAAAAAAAATAATAACATCAACGAAAAACAACAACAGTCCTTAATACATTTTAAGGATATATACGAAAAATCACTTTGTTGTTTTTTTTAGAGGATAAATACTAAATTAATGTATGTATTCTATGGCTACAAAAAAAAAAAAAGGGAAGAAAAAAATACTATGATCATCATTTCAGCCTACACTCATTTTTGGGTTAAAGAGGTTTCGGAATTATTTCTTCTTTTTTTTTCGTATATATTTACAAACCTTGAGGCATTTTCATCGATTAAATCAGAAATGGTCGGATTTTCTATGTCTTAGGCCACTTTTCTACTCAAAAGTTTTCTATAGTTGTTGAATATATATATCTATATAGTATAGAGATTATTATTATTTATGTTTAAGTATGTATAAGGATACTTATGAGGTTAAAAGCTTAAAATAAAAAAGTTAAATAAGGACAATAAATACAATTAATAAAAGGATTAAAAAAAAAAATTGTTTGTGTTTTTTTAAGTACTTTCTTTTGTTGATCATTTTAAATTGTGGAACGAAAACTTTTATTTTGGGAGTGGGGTGGTTATGGATAATAAAAATTAATTTTAAAAGCTTATATAAAATTTCAAATTAGTTTATTGGGGAACATTTTTGGTTTTTTTAATAGTGTAATTTGGTTTTGGGGATGATGTTAATTCTTTTTCATAAAATTACTTTTAAATTGTTGATAATTTTCGTTTGTCATATTTGTTTCAGTATTTTTTTATCATTCATAAATTTTCCTATGTAATTTTTCCATCCAACTTCCAACAATTGAGGTAAAAGAAAGTGAAC
Organism: Empis stercorea; assembly: GCA_949752835.1. Lineage (NCBI taxonomy): Eukaryota > Metazoa > Arthropoda > Insecta > Diptera > Empididae > Empis > Empis stercorea. Next base: position 52,591,180 of record OX457087.1, on the reverse strand, counting down.
TAAAGGAAAGACTAATATGTCATCTCTCTCTTTCTTTTTGAGATAAAAAGGGACGTCAAAATCTAAAAAATCTAAAGACAAAAAAAAGTTTGAATGAAATGTTGAATGTGTAAAAGTTAACTAAAGTTTAATTTTTACATTTTATCGACTATTTATTTTTGCACAGGATAATTTCAACATAAATTTTTAAATTTTATATCAATTTTATATCAAAAGAGATTTATGAAACAACAACAAAAAAAATAGTCACTTTTTAAATATGAAATCATATAAATAATAATAATAATATAAATACATAAATAATTTTATTTAAATATGAAAAAGGAAATATAAATAAAATTAAGCTTTATGTCCCTTAATCTTCTTATCGACACGTTGAAGCTTTTTTTTTGTGCACAATCTACTTTTTTTTTACATCTGTTTTCATCATTGTTTTTAAGGGAAAAGTGAGGATAGAAATACAACAAAAAAGGCCAGAAGGTGACGTAAAACAATTTGACAATTTCTTTTTTTTTTTTTTATCACATATGCGTATTTGTTTTTCACAAAATATCCTTCATATATATGTGAATGTATGTAAAAAAAACATCAATAGAAGGGAGACAGGACTAAAATATTTGATAGGCGACATGATGGGCTTTAAATCTGTTTTATTTATTTATTTATATTAAAAAGAAAATACAACAAATAAATAAATATATTTTTTTATTTTATTTTTCATTTATATGTCAAACAACATGGGTTCATCGAGATATATTTAATAACAGAAAGAAACAATTTTTGAAAAGAAAGTAAGGTTTTTTTTTGGGACTAAATGGAGCTTATCATTTAATCATATTGAAATATTTGTCGCCAAATTCTCTTTCTATATTTTTTTTTTAACATTAAATAAATATATATACCAAATCTAAGTATTTACATTTAATTTATGTATACATATACTCCTCGTATTTTTTGTGTTGTTGATGCTGTGTGTAAGTGGTGTTAAAAACTATAAAATTTTTGGTGCTATAAAAGTTCAATGAAATTATATGACCCCAAAACAAAATGTAAAAGTTTATGCTTTATAATAAATATATAAAATTTACTAGTTATATAATCTAATAAATTTAAATAGGCTAATTAACTGTATGTTGCCAACAGTTTTCGAAAAAAAAATATTAAAATATATATATACACTCGTGTTTATAACGATACTAAAACGTATTGTGTGTCAGAGATTAATGTATTATATATGAAACAAATTTTGTTCACAAATTTAGATGAATTTTTTTTTCACCCAAACTAAGTATATAAAAAAAATATATAATGTCATTAATTGGTGTAATAAATCATAAATAGATGGCAGTCTTTACAAAGTACATTAAATTTAGTTTTAAACGACGACAATATACAGTCGTGATAATTGAAGCTATTTAGAATATTTTAATTCCAATTTTTCTTTCTAATACTTCCCTTAAGATAGAGTTTGGTTATGGGGACGGATGGGATTAAATGAAAAAGGAAGGAAAACTACCTAATGATAATACTCAATGATTACTATACAATTATGTAAAATTTTGCAAAATTGTTTTAAAATGGAGGATCGCAAAACCTTCGCAGAAGACATCCTGCCAATTAATCAGCTTGTTGAACAGAGATACAAAATTTAACATCCTTAAAATATTTTAAATTATTTTAAACTTTACCAAATTTCTGTACGGAAAAAGTAAAAATCTCCTGGATATTTTCTATATCCAACACAAACAGATTTTTGTTTTTATGATAGTCTTTATAAATGAAGAGCTTTGTTAAAATTGTCAAACTAACCAAACTATTTCGGCAGCATATAGAAATTTTAGTAATATGTTATATGATAATTCTATGAAAAAATATATCACTTTGAAATCTTTGTACATATTTTCATTCTTTTGCAAAATTTTCATGGAAACTGTATAATTGTCACCGAAAACTATTCTTTTACAACACATAAGATAATATAATTTTAGAAAGTATATCACTTGACAAAACTTAAATGGTGATACATAATATTTGTGGAAAAAAAAACTTTTATAGTTTAAATACCAAAATAAATATATTTATGAACTAAAGAAATTTTTGTTAGTTTTTTATTTTGTTTTGGAATTTTATATCCTTGATGAAAAGAATGTTAAAAAGACATTTTTTGGCTGTCGTTTTATTTTCTATCAACTATATGTTAAACAAGGATCTACATTTTTCCGATTTTTTTTATATAAATGGAGTTAGTAAACTTAATTTTATCCTTGAAATTTGAGAAAATCATGTTTTCATTCTTTTTTTTTTGTGTTTTCGTTAAATCTTTATATGTACATAATTCTATAGTTATGCGAATATTTAAACATAAATTTCTGTCTTAGGCAGGTTATCATGGTTAATGGCTGTAAGCAAAAAATATTAATCCTGGCCTAGACATTAAAAGGTTCCAAAATTTATCATATATATGAAAAAAGTACAGAATATTTTCTATATTTTCATTTATATCTATAGACTAAAATATGCCAGGAAAAGGATATTTGCCTATGGGCATATTTTATGCTTTTATATTATACAAAACATTCTTTAAGATTTTTTTGATTTTTTTTTTACCTCCTTAACGTTGGAGGAGAAGAAAAATTAAAAAAAAAAAAAAACAATTCATATTATTTTTAAGACTATATTGGGCACAACATAAAAAGCTACAAAATAAAACAGGAAAATATCCTTTTTTGCGCAAAAAAAAAAATGGGTTTAAATAATATTATATACAAACAAAATAATAAATATTGATTTTGGCAAGAAATATATTTAGTTTGTCTTAAATTCCATTAACCAAAACAATTTTTTACATTTTTTTTTAAGATTTTTCACGAATTTACATTTTTATAAGAAAACACAGGACACATAAAATATTGTCATTATACTTTAAAGATTTTCTTTATTGGAACCTTTAGGAGAATTTATCTTACCATAAAAATTATATTTTTTTTTGGGTTTAATTAAAAGAAAAACCAAAGAAAAATATAAATAAAATCTAAAATTTTATTGCAATCGGAAATTATAAATATATTGATTTTTTTTTTCTTTTTTTATTTGTGTAAAAATCATAAAATTGTAAATATAAATTTTCGTTTTCTTCAAATTGAATTAATGCCGTTGAATGTGAAGTGATGTCATATATATATAAATCCAATTTTTGAAAATGAAAAATAAATATAGTTGAAAATCTCAGATAGATACAAGAGAAAATCAATAAAACCATATTGGTTTAATGTTGGATAGTAAATGTCCTTTTTTTTTATTATTTTGAGGGAAAAACACTTACTATTTTCTGATTAGAAGAACAGTGATTTTTATATTATTTTCTGTGTGTAAAAACTGTTAGAGACAGAACCACGTACACAAAAAGTTTTAAAGTATCAATTAAGTTAACCACAAATGTTTGATTAAAATGTCTTTTTGACATATAAGTAGAACGAAAATTCTAAAGTGCATTAATTTGATTTTAGTTCTTTTTGGGTTGATCATATAGATAGAGCATATGTTTGATGAATTTTTAGTAACAAAAATACTTCACTTTTTTGATGATATAAGAAAAATATTGACATAGTAGAAAGTAAATTGTATAAAATTTGTTACTTGAGAAAGCATTTGGATAATAAATATAGAGTAAAATAGATAACATAGATCATTGAGTAAAATATATTTTTTGATAAATTTGAATAATTCGCCATTTTAATATTTAAATTAAAATAAATTTAATATTAATACCATTTGTATACTACAATTTTGGACAATTTTGGAAAATTGAAGAAGAATATTTTTCAAAATAATCAAAATATATTTCTAAAAATTGAAACATATTTTAAACTAAAAATTTTTGTTGGCACAGCATTAGTAAAAAAAAATTTTAAAGTAGGGAAGTCTTCCTCTCTTTTTGGTAAATTTGGTCAAATTCCTTTTATTTTATCATTTCTAGGTTAGGCAATTCTATAACTTTGTCATTACTTTGTAGATTTTAGTTTTAATTGATCAAATCTCCATAAATTCAATATTTTCTGTTGACGACGACTGATGTTAAATATTTCTTGCCAAAATATTTTTTTTTAGACAAAAAAAAAATCCATTTCCTAAATCAGAAATTCCATTTAAGAATTCAAAAGCTTCAATTAAAATTGAAATTTTGAAAAAGTCATATATGTAAATAGTTAATAAATTTTATGCCCTGGAAAAATTCCTTTCGTAAGCGAATATTGAAAAATTCATTTGTTTCATAAATATTTTTGAAAATATTTGAAAATCATAAAATTATTTTTAATCAATACAAATCATTTTTTAAGTCAATTATAATTTAAAACCAATTAAGAACTTTAAATTGTCAATTCTAAATCCGAGTTTTACGAAAATAATATTTTTTCATTTCTCTTAGCATTAAATTTAAATATGAAATTAAATTTTCGACATAAATTAATCAATATTGCTCGCTAACAAAATTCCTTAAACAAACCTCCGATGATTAAGGATCTTCCAAATCCTTAAGCAAATTATGTTTTAACGAATCTATGAAAATTATACAATTTTTTTCCCCATTTTTTCGCTTCGAGTTTCTTTAATTTTCATATAAAACAAGAAAATGAGAAAATTTTTGAAGTTAAAAGATTGGAACTTTATACCTGACTAATAAACTTATATAAATTTGTACTTGTTATATGCGTGTAACAATAAATTTTCATCATTTTCCGACAACAAATCATATATACATATTAAACAGACAAAATAAACAAAATAAAATCCCAGGTATTACCAGTCAAGGTGAAATTATATGATGTGCTTTTATGAATATTTAGGCCCAGAGATGAGTTAGAAGTAATTACATAAAAGGCGAGATGGTTTTCTGATGAGTGCGAGTTAAAACCCCAAAAATTTAAAACTAATAATAATAAAAAAAATTACTCAAAGATTTGAAAAAATCCAAAGAAAATGAATTCAAGCATACACACAAAAAAAAATCTTATAAGAGTATATATTTTAATAATAATTTTCTGGTACAATAAACATCTGTGGCCTTAAGGAAATATTTTAGGTTACGTATTATAAGGTATTAAGTATAAAAAGAAGAATTTCTAATATTTTATGTTAAAAAGGTTGAAACTGTTTTAATGTAACTAATTCAAGTCAAATAGGTTGTATTTAGTGGAAAATTAATTGATTAAAGGTGATTTCCTTACCTTAAACAACACAACAAAATTTTAATGGTGTAATTATAAGAAATAGTAAATTTTATGCTTGTTATACAAGGAGATTTCATAATTCAAATTATGGTAAAAGTTATTGTTACGAAATTAAATTAAAACAGAATCGATAAATATAAATTTTCACAAGAGGAATAGTAGAATTTGTATATATAGTAATTTTGTGGAAACAATTTAATTTGTAAGAGTATATTTTTCATTAAAGAAATATTTTATTTTTACGAATTTAACAATAATTGTTTTATAGAAGTATACTCATATTTTACTATAAGAATTAAAATTTTACAGTGAACACTTGTAATATTTCCAAAAATTCAGTTCAATAATTTTCAGGTAAAATTTACAAAAAAAGCATAGGTAATTTTCTGTTAGATTTAAAATTAGTTAAGAAATTTGATTTTCCGTGCACATTTTATATAGACAAATATAAATATTAACTAAATTAATTATTCCTGGTGGGTATAATTTATAAATATTTGAATAAGTTACGTGAATAAGTGAATGTCCTGCTGATATGGAGCACTTTAAAAAATCAGCTATAAATCTATAATCTAATTTTTAACTTTTAACATTTTTCGTTAATTATAAAATTAAAAATTACATTCCTCCCTCTAAACCTAAAATTACTTATATTTTTACTTAAAATTTGCAAATTTCCCAATTAAAATGCAAACAAAAAATTATTTAAATATTTATTAATAATATTGGCTCAAATATTTTTGCAATTAACTTAAAAAATTTTGCAAAGAAAAAAAAATTATGTTACCATCAACCATCTGTTGGAATTATCCTAAAAGGAAGAAATTATGATTATAAAAAATGAAATTTTTTCATCAGCAATTAATTTTAGCACAATAAAAAAGAAATTATTTCGCATTTTTAATAATTTTAGTCGAAAAAATAAATAAATTATGGAAACACAACACCAACACAAATTTTTTTTATAAATCATAATTTTCCCTTGGATAAAATATAGAAATGAAAAACGCGTATGAGTTTCACTAATGCCAATAGCTATTTAAAGCTAATTTTATAATTTTTCATTTCAACGAAATAAAAACTTTCATTTTCATTTTTTTGGTATATTTTTTCTTAAAATAAAAATTACGGACAATTACCTCCGATTCGTCAAAATGAATTTGTGATTTTTTTTCTAGGAAAAGAAAATTTAGGAAAGTTATGAGGGAGAATAAAATGGTAAAAAAAATGTTATTTAAAAATTAAGAAATTAAAAATAAATTTAAACAAAATTATTAAAGTTTATTTTGAATTTTATAAATGTGATTTTTACTTTTTAAAAGCATTAAAAAATGTAAATGTGCTTTTGATAATTCAAATACTAAACTTGATAAAAATTTTTGCTATTAATATAATTTGAATTTGTTCCCCAATCTTTTTTTTTTTAATTTCATTATAAATTTAATTTCAATCATTTCAAATTTATTAAATCACCCGCTCCTATTTTCCCATGTAGCAATATAGCAACCAATCTTTCATTTATATTAAATAGGATAAAAGTCGTGTTTCTGTATAAATTTCAACATTTCCTATATACAACTACAACATAGTAAATCCTTTTTACTTGACGTGCCGGATGTTTACATTTGGATTAAGTTTTAATAATATATTTTTTTTATTTATAAGTTTCGCCTTTTTTACGAACACTACGCATACACATAAATACACTATGTAAATAATTTAACACTCGCGTTCTACATTCAAATTCTTTTAAAGTCATAATAATAATTTCTGATTTTATTTTCATATTTTTCCTCGTATAGCAATTATTATTAACAGTGTCATACATATATACATATATTCCTATTGTATTTTTTTTCAGTATTGTTGTCTCTTTGTCCTGTTTTTATGCGTATGCAAATTATCATAATAAAAAAAAAAATTGTTTTATGTTTTCAGGATATACAAAAAAACAAAAATAAAACTTGCTACGATTTCTTATTTATGTTATGTAGAAATTTGTTTTTTTGTTTTAAGTAAGTATATATTATAAAGTTTATTTTTTGTGTTACTTTGTTGGCTTTATTAATAATCCATTATCCTGGAGTAATAAATTTTTATATAATATTCTTCTTCTTCTTTTTTTGGGAAAATATAATAAAGACTTTTTTTTTTAAACAAAAAATAAATTTTAATGTATATATTTTTGTTGTTGTTGAATATTTTCCAGGATAAAAAGAGAAGAGACACCCAACACATTGAGTACGTGATCATTTAAAATTAGAAAATAAAAGGTACAAATTATTAGATGAAAATGTGTCTATAATCAAAAATTATTTTATGTATTAAATAGTAACTTTATTTTTTAAATATGATATTATTATTATATGTAAATTGAGCACGTTCTGTTGCTAATATACATATTGATGATATTGTATAATCATGATTTAGTGTTAAATTGAACCCACAAAAAGCTCACTTACGTACGGGGACTATATCTGTAATTTTCTCACTTTTGTATAACACTAGTTTCAGACTGAGGAAGAATTTAAAATCATAATCTGAGCTCGGAGAAAGAAATTAGTGAGAAATGATAATATTTAAAAGGTTTAGTTTATAATTTTGTTAGTTTTTAGTTAGTTGCTAACTAGTTTTTAGTTAGTTGCTAGATACTTATGTTCAAAAATTCTGTTTTGAATGTAAAAGATATTATACCAACCAGATTTTGCCATTTTTTCATGGTAAATAAATTGTATTAAATTTTTGATATTTTAAGTTTTTAAATTAGTTTGTGTACATCAAATATAAATTTTACTATATTTTATGTAAATTGGTTGATACTAAAAAATTTTAAGCTAAAAAATTTGTTAGAAAATTGACTGAAAACATTTTGGAAAAAATATCAAGAAAAATTTAGCCATAAATTAATAGAGAAATATATGAATCATATTTGATTGACAAAAAAAAACCAAAAATTGTTATTCCAAAATTTTGGATACAAAAAAGTTTTGAATCAAATTTCTTAACTATAATTTAAATTATTATTAATAATAATTTTGTTGAATAATTTTTGAACACAAATTATATCCTTTTTAATATAAATTATTAATAAATATTTACATGAAAATTGTCAATTAAATATTTTAAAATATACTTTATACAAATATATATATATAATTTTTTTTAATTTCCAATTTTTGGTATTTCCCATTTCAAAATATGTGTCATAAAAATTCGAAACCAACCATAAAATTTAGTATTTTTCAAATTTATTCCAAAAGTCCAAAATATTATAAAAAATTTAAAATTTAATTCAATTTAATGTTTTTTTTGTATTATGTATCTTTAAACAAATTTAATAATTATTTAAAGAATTTCTTTTACAACACATTTTACTCTATACATATATCCTTTTATATAGTCGAATAAAATTTTATATATTATTTTTAGAATCATAAATCTTTGAAAAAGAAAAAAATGTAAAAAAAAATATTTAAATTATATAACAATTAAATTAAATATTCGTATCTTTTTATGGTATATACAATGGTCGGGAAACTAATTACATAATATAATTTTATAGTCAAAAAGGACATTTTTAACATACCCTTGAATTTTCTTAATAGAATATAATTTTTTTTTTTTTCGTTTACCATACATTTATGCACAACACAACAACAAAACAGCAACAAGAAAAATGTTAACATGTAAATTGAATGAAAAGTACAAGAAAAAATATATAACAGAAAGAAGAAAAAAAAAATTATGTTACATTTTATAACAACAAAAAAAAAAGTCATTTAAGGATATGTTAGGAACGTGATGCTGTTAGGCAAAACAAAATATATATATATTTTTTAACATTTAACTTCATTCTTGTTTCGTTCATTTTCCTACCATGTACACAAATGATGAACAGAAGAAAAATTTTATATTTTTTTTTTTTCTTCAAAAAATTGGGATTTTCAGGACGAAAAAATAATGTCCTGGTAGAGAATATCAAATAGGGAGTATTTTTATATAAAATATGTTAAGTCAGAAAAATTTTCATGAATTCAAACTGTTAAATTTATTTTTGGTTATAATTTCAAATATTTTGTTTGTTTTTTTGTTTTTTTTTTTGAAAAACGAAAACAAACTTTAAAATTTATACTTCAATAACGTGTCTAATGGTTATTACGCCCGTTTTAAGTATATATGCGCTACTATAAAAAACGGATGTGACGACAAAAACAAATTCTATAAGGATATAATTTTCTTGAAAATGATGCAAAGGGCGAAATGTGTTCAATTTGATTGTGAAATGTTTGTTTTTTGTATATGTAAATGAAACCAAATTTTTTATTAATTGAATTTTATTATATTGTAGAAGGAAAAAATATACTTAGCTAGGAAAAAGCAATTTTATTAATGATCACATATTGGTGACAATAATATAAATTGTAATTCAATTCGAATTTTAAATGGAAATTATATGAAAATTAAATAGGTTTTTTTTGCTTGTAGATATATTTACATAAAAATATTATTAAGATAACTAAAATTTTATAAGACAATTTCTATTTTTTATAATATTGTATAATTTAATACTTTGTCAAGGCTAAATACATTTTATTTTTATATTTGGTGCTTTTATGAATTTGTAAATAGATTGGGAAAATTTCTGTTTTGGAAAATATTATATAAAGATTTTTATCTAACATTAATGGAAAAAATAGATAAGAACATATATAAGACAGGACGATCATTACTTAAAGAATTTAAAGACATAGTCTACTATTTCATAGAAATATGTATACGAAAATCTGTATAGAATTTAATTTTATAATTTTATAAATTCTAAATTTAAGTTTTTCATAGCAAAAAAATAAACTATAACAAAAATTAAATAGAAAATTATTCAAAAAATTGAAAATTTTATGAGAAACCATCACCAATTATAGAAAAAAAAAACAAAAATTTCACAATTTAATTTATCCAATTTAAATTTTGATTGCCATTTAATAAACTATATGATATTCACTATAGTTCAGAATTGTTTTAAAATCCAAATTTGTTTTCCCCCAAAATGCACTGTGTCCATCCAGTAGAATAACTAAAAGGACCATAATCTAACTATACTGAAAATTACATAGAAAAGAGAAATTGAAAAATTCCATTAACAAAAATTTCATTTTTCTATCGTTATATATACAATCACCCTAACTGAAAAATTAGATGTATTTCTGTTAATAAGCTTAAAAGCTTATAAAAACAAAGTAAACTTAATAAAATAATAATCCTATAAAACTGTAAAAAGGTTAGCGAAAATGTTGTAAAATTATCTGTTAAAAGAAAATTATTAAACATTTATATATTATAGAAGTCTTATATCCTTATACGTGAATAATAGATGTCCGGAAAATGACTATATGTATATACAAAAATAGAAATTAAGGATAATTCTTTGTATTGCTAATATTTGATATTTAAAATTATATATATAATAAAAGAGGGAAATATTTACTAAAATATAAATTTTAAATACTTTTCTTTCAGGACACATTAAATGTTTTCGTTTTTTTATAGTAATGTAATAATACATTATACATATTATACATGCAGACACTTGATAGAGAGAATTTTAAAATACTTTTTAATTAATTATGACATAAGTTAAATAGTGTAGAGATTATAAAACTAGTCAAATTTATATTTTAATTTTATATATACTAAATGTATAAGGATAATTTTCATAAAGTTTTTGAAAAGAATTAAAATCTAATATTCGTTTAACACATGAAAAATTATAAAGTCAATCAATTTATTTCACACAAAAAAATCATATAATTTTAAAGTCTTTTTAACCATGAGAGATTTTATAGTAAAATGATATTAATACATAAATAGGAGAAAAATTTAATGCTTCCTGGTTAATTATCTATTCAAGGTGTTATGCACACAATGAATAAATTTCCTTTGAAAAATTTAATTTTTACTTTATCGTAATAATCTAAATATTAACATAATGCTCTTCCTATATGAAAAATTATTAAAAAATTAAAGGACTGGTATTATTATAATGAAAATTTCTTTTGTATAATTCAAATTTCTGAAAAAAGTTACAAATTAGAAATTCTACTATATATTAAGATTTTTGTAAAACTATAGAATGAATAATAATTTTAAAATTATATCCTAATTAAGAATCAAATAAAATGTTCCGGAAAATTTTGAAAATTATTTTTATCTATGATTATAATATTTATCTATATTAATTAATTTTCTAGTAAAATTTAGTATAAAATATTATAAAATGAAATTAATATATAAATAATTATGAAATATAATTTTAAATTATGATAAATTAATTATTTACCATTAATTTTAGTTCTTTGTATATATTAAATTCATATTTTAATATAATTTCACACAAAAAAAAAAGTCAACACTTTCTTTTTACGTAATATATTCATTAATTTTGCAAAATGGAAAAAAAATTACAAGTAATATTTACTTATAACCTTTCCTTCTTGTATATACCACAAAAACCAACTTTTATAAATAAAAATTATTTAGATTTATATTATATTAAATAAAAAGATTGAAAACTTCCTTAACGCAAAAACTTTTTCAACTTATTTTTCCCGGAAAAAAATAAATTTTTATAAAAAATTGTTTTTTTTTTATTAAAAATTATATTAAATATTCCTGACAAATACAGAAAATTTAATAATCCTTTTATAAAAACAAAATCTTCATGATAATTTCAAAAAATCTCATAAATATTTTAGTTTTATATAAATATTAAATTTATTTCAGTTTATATTTAAGCATATATATAACATTTATTTAAAAAAAGGATTAATATGGATATAAATTTACGTAATTTAAATTAACCACAGAAGAAGCAAAAAAATTATATAGACAAAAATTTTTTATCGATTACTTTTATATAAGAGAATTACTTCTATTTTTTTTTCTTAAAAATATTATTACTACAAAATTTTAATTCAACATCAGGAATAGCAAAAAAGTATCATCAAGATTTGAAATGAATAACCCGCATTTTATAAAAGGAAGTAAATTTTTTTCTATCCTTTAGTTATAATATCATAAAAAAATTTATAAGGATATCCTGATTTCTATGCAGATTACGAGTAAATAAAATATTATATATTTATATTATAACGAAAGGACCAAAATGCGGGACTATAAGTGTTTCTTAAGTTCAAATTTTTTTTCTATATTTTAAAGAAAAATCCTGACAAATATTGATTCAAAGAAATTTTACATCAAGAAAGGTATATATTAATATATAAAGAAATCATCAGCAAAGGTGAGAAATGCTAGAAATATACAGTTATACAGGACGAAATATGTCAAAGGCATTAATATCTACATATATAAATATGTACATATAAAAATGATCATTTTAAATGGAATAAGAGATAGTTTTGTGTCGTCCTTTGACATTTAACCAAAAAGAAAATTTCAATCTTTTTATTCCATATAATTTTATTTCAAATAAATTTAATATGAAATTTAGGAGATTGTTGAAAATTGATTTGAATTTAATGTTTGGAATTCATTAGGTTTATAATTTTAGCGAAAATTGTCGAAGAAAACTTTTATAATTTTTGGATTACTATCATTTTTTAAGCTGTCAAAATTAAAGAGTGATCTGGAATGAATGTTATTAGTTTTTAAAAGGATTGGGAGAAATTCAACATTGAATTATAACAAATTCTCTACAAAAACATTTCGTCATTCTACTATATTACAGTATTCAGCATATTTTACTTATTTTTGATCTATAAAATATTTACGATTTGTTAAAAATATAAATTTAATTTAACTTCTTTTCTAAAATTAATGTTTAGACCAAACGGACGTTCACAAGAAATGTCGACAATATTTTTAGCCCATTATATAAATTCAAATTTAAATCAATATTTTTCCCTTTCGTTTGCCAAGAAGGAATCTTTTTATATATTTCTTGCAATTTATATATTTGATTTGAATATAATATCCTTGCTCCATTCCATACTTCACTTAAAATTAATAATTCTGATTTTTCACTCAACAAAAATTTTCTACAACACAACAACAACAAATCAAATATATATTTACAGAAAAAAAAAGTATTTTCTTTGTGACCAAAATAAAAACGAAAAAAACTTTAATTTTCCTTTTTTTTTTACAGTACAGAAGAAGAAGAAAAAAAAACTTTTCATAAATACTATTAACCAGGAAAAACCTTTTCCTTTCTTTCTTATGCTGTAAACGATTTTGTTCAAAAATAGGAAATGATTTTTCTTTTTAATATTTTCATTATTTGAGGTTCAGTTTTTTTACTTTTTTTTAGATAACAATTTTCAATTTAATTTTATTGTACACAATGGAGATTTTTCTTCTTCCTTTTTTTTCTGAGGAAAATGAAAATGATGATTTTTTTTGTTGTTATTTGAGTTGGTAAACAAAAAAAAAAACACAAAATTTCGGATATGTGAAAATGGAAAAATTATAGAATAGAAGAAAAAAAAGGTTTAAAGGATAATTTTTCGAACAATTTCATTATTTGTCAGAGTGGTTTTCAGTTTTTTTTTTTTTTGCGTAGTATAGTTAAAAGGTAGAAAAACAAATTTTCAATAATTTTTTTTTTTTTTTTGCTATTTCTATAAATTTTTATGCTTGTGCAAAGTTTAAAGTATCTACCAAAAAAAAAAAAAATGAAAAGCAAATAATAGCAAAAAAAAAATTTTTCTTTGTCGGAAAATTGAATCAGTAGAAGGAAAAATATAATTTTTTTTTATTGAATAAGCAAATTAATTTTTTTTCTCGGATTATGTTATTAAATATTAAAATTTAACAATTTTTGTATTAAGGTTTTTTTTTACCAAGAAAATTTGTTAAATTGATTCGATAAAAAAAAATAATGATATATATATTTAAAAAAATGGTTTTTTTTAAGTGGATTAAGGAAAATTACTCCCACAGAAAAATGTTATTGACATACAAAATTTGGTAGAAATTATTTCAAAACTTTTATGAGTAGCATTTTAAGCATTTTTACAATAAGTTAGTCGAAAAAAATAAATGATTTCTATTCAATTTGACATTCATTTTTCAAACAACTTTTTAATCACGGTATGAAATATTTTCATTATTTTTTAAATTGTTCAAATTGAATTTATTATCAATTTATTTCAAAATTGTTATAGAATTTAATCTGAAAATATTGTATTAATTAATATTTTAAAATTTAACTTAATTCCACAACGAAAAAAAAAAAATTTATAAACTATTTAAAATTATTTTTTAATCATATAGTTTAAGAAAAAATATGTTATACAAAAAAAAAACCCATCCTTTTTTATTAGATAGTTTTATTTATCTACATTAAAAACTAATCATAAAACTATAAATATTGTTTTCAAGGACTTTTCAGAGATTATTTTTTTGTTTATGTTTGCTTAAAAATATATAATATTAATTTTCATTAAAAACTTTAATAGTTAAATATAAAGTTTGAACAATAAGCAAAATTTCGAAAAATTAAAATAGTTTATATATACAGCTAATTTAGATATTCCAATTTTCAAGCATACAAAGTGAAATGAAGGTCATAAAAGTTATTAAATATTTAATTAATTTTTTTATATACAAACATATATGTTAATGATTTTTTTTTATTCAATCAAATTTTATATTGAAAGAATATTAAATTTAACTGTCTCGAAATATCCTGGTGAATAAATCATTTTTGTTTAGCGGCCCAAGGTTCGCTACAGAGACTGCAAAATTGATATTTATTGATTGCAAGAGCCTAGTGGACTAAATTTATAACTGGGGTATATCGGAGTCGATTTCGGATCCAGACTATAATTTAAATTTAGAAATATTACCCTTGGTCTGCAATAGAACCTAATCCAAAAATTCGATTTAATTTTATAAATCTAATTGCAAGAATTAATTTCTTTGTAAATTAAAATTGGAAAATTTAAATAGAAAATTCTAATTAATTCAAATTAATATTTTGATATAATTATTTAATGCATTCATAAAAACTTCCACACGATAGAATATTTTGTGTGGGTTAATTTTTACAAAATAAATTAATATTAATATTGTAAATGTGTCATATATAATAACGATTTTTGGTTCTGATTTTGTAATATTTCAATAATTATAATAGATTTAAATTTAAACTAAATTTTAAAAACTTAATTAAAACAATAAATTCAGAAATGCTTCAAAAATATTCCTAACAATCTCACCCAGCATGGGGTGAAATTTTCAGGAATATGACACCACCAGAAATGCGACATATAAATGGAAAAACTAAATATGAACAGGAAATATTTTTTTGATTGACATAATACTCTGTATATACTTAATTAGAAGTCTTACTATTATTATTTTTAAATTATTCTATAAAAAATTATTTTACTAATATAAATTGTTTTATATCAATTTAATGAAAAATTCTATTTAAAATTATTGCGTTTTTATGACTAAAATTATAAATAAACATTTCTGTTTTGTAAAATATAAAAATAAATTTCAACAGCTATTACAGCTGAATAAATTTTTGAAAAATTATTACGCGCATTTTTTTAAAATCGTGGGCGGAAAAGTTATCATTTTCCTGAAGCTCAAGAAATTTTTTTTTTATTAATAAATCTTTTTTCCCTCTGATTGAATAAAATAAATATTTAATTTTTCTATAAAGTTAAATGTTGCTTAAGGATTTCACAATCATTAATTTATGACTATGTCTAAATGTTTATTTGTAAAACAGTTTCTAAAATGTGTGATTTATTATATGAGCAACAAAGTCATATTCAAGTTAAATCAATTTCTATACAATTTGCTAAAAACTACACTCATATGTCATTAGAAGCCCGGAACCCTCCATTTAGAATTTAGATGGTCCAATTGTATTCACCACACAACTTAGCTGTGTTTCATTTATTCATC
This sequence comes from Empis stercorea, assembly GCA_949752835.1. Lineage (NCBI taxonomy): Eukaryota > Metazoa > Arthropoda > Insecta > Diptera > Empididae > Empis > Empis stercorea. The sequence continues at coordinate 52,575,011 of OX457087.1, read as the reverse complement.
AGTCGAAAAATGCACGAGCATTTCAATTCTTAAAAAATATAATATTAATTTTTCTTTTAATATTAAATAAAATTAAAAATCCCAAAATATCTTGCTGATCTTTTAACATCAAAATCGATCAATTTAAATTAAATTCTTTACCCAAAAAAAAAATACATATATATTTTAAGTATACATATACTTATTTTTAAATTGTCAAATTTTGTCTAGTCTGTTAATTAAATTTTTCGTGTGGAAAAATTATTAACAACAGCAAACAAAAAAGGAATTTACACTACCATACCTACAAAAAAAATATTCCTAACAAAAATAAACAAATTATTCGAAGAAAAAATAATGAAACATTTTTTGTGCCAACACAAAATCATATTTACACATTATAAATTTAAATACCAGGACGAAAAACAGCAACATAAAAAAAAAAGTGAAATGTCACCCTGAACAAATATAAACATAAAGTGACATTAATTTACCCCGTTTTTTTTTTTCTCATTTCGCTTTTTTTCCATCAAATATGGCGCGCGTTGTCTGTTATATTAAAAACGGGCAAAAAAAAAAATAATATTTAATTTAATTAAATATATTATATATATATTTTTGTTGTCCTTGAAATAAGTATTAAAGATATAACACAATATGCATACCAAAAAAAAGGGAAGAGAGTTTTTCCCAAAACAAAAAAACAGGCATCACCTCACGTTTTTAACTTTGACGTTAATGGTTTCCTTTTTTTTTTACTGTATGTTGTGTGCTGATTGGTTTGGGTATTTTCGCAATTTTCTTTTTTTTAGATTAGAAAATATATCAGGAAAAAAAAAACCAAAACCGATTTCTTTTTTGTTTCAAATAACAAGATACAATTTTTTGTTTTAAATTAAATTTTATTTTTCTTGTAGCCATGACATTGAATTTATTAATGCTGTAATAAAGTTTTCGAGGGTCAAGAAAATTTTGGGTTGTATATAATTATATTAAATAAAAAGAATCATTTAGTAGTAGCAGAAAAAAAAACTTTTTAATGGAGTGCTTAGTTGTTTAATAATGTGAATGGAGGAAAATAAAGGGTTGCCATTAAGACAAAAAATTTTGAATAATATTATAATTTTAATGGGTTTTCTTTATTTCAAGAAAACTCAAAAAATATATCTACATTATAACTACAGTAAAATTCTGATAGTATTAATATTTTTGATAAACCGAATTCTTCCTATACAAGTTACACCAAAAATTACTTTCAAATTGGTAAAATAATTCCATTTTTTACGAATTTCTTTAGTTACCAAATGAATTAACTTATTTCCGATTCAAGGATTACAGCATAACAATATCAAAAATAATTTAAAACTAAATATAATATCGTAATTAAATTAGAATATTTCATAAAAATATTTCTTCAAAATTTAAATATTTATATTGAAATTACTGCAAGATTCTATACAAATTTTCATTAACCACCCAAATTAAAATAATCTAAAAATATTATTAACAATATTGCTTTCAATCTTCAATTTATAAAAGATTTTCTGATCCTTTTAAACTTCAAAGTGAAATACTTATTTTCAAAACAAAATCAATTTACTAGACTGGTAAACTTATACAGCATTTGTTTTCAACATTAATTCCGTATTAATTTTCTTCCAAAAAAAAAAAATTAATATAAAAAATTTTAATAATTATTTTCGTTTCATCAAAAATGAAAATTTACCAAATGGTGCAAAATTTTAATTGATTTTTTCGTAAAAAAATATAATTTAATTTATATTTTTCAGTGTTACAGAGATAGAAAGAGGTTTTTTACTCAAAATGAAGTTGAAATATAAATAATAATATCAAAAATATTTTTAATTATTAATATTATTAATGGTTTATTAAAGTTATTTGAAATTATATATTTTTTTAAAATCAAACACAGAAGAAATTAAATTAAAATGTAAGATAGTATATTGACTGAATATTTTAAGTTTTTAAAATACATATATAAATAATCAATTATTATTTAATCAGATTAAATTTCTAATTAATTAGTGACGGCTGAAATTATAATTTAATATCATCTTTTGAGCAAATTAAAATTCTATTAACTTGTAAGTAAAATATATATACATAGTTAAGACTCTTGGTATAAGTAACCATCATAATCAGAATTCTTTAAAGGAAAATACTTTATAAATAACTCAAAAATCATAGCTAAAAATTTAATACAAATATAAAACATAGGTATTTTCTGAAAATTCAATTTTCTTAAAATTCCACAAAATTATTTATAAAATTTTCCAACAACAACACACACAATCCAAAATAAATAAAATTATTCATAAAATTCCAATATTTTCATTTATGTATGTATACAAATAAAATATTTGTTTCCTCATGGTTTTGGAGTCAAACAGAGTGTAAGAAGAAAATTGGTTCATTAAATCAAGTAATACTTAGAAATTAATTGCTTTGATGACATCATAAAATAAAAAAAAAAAAACATTTTCTCTTGTCAAACCCCCAAAAAAGAGATAAAATCAGCGGGAGATAATTATTCTCTAATCAACAAACATTTTATTTTGTATACCATATTAAAAATTCTAATATTCTCTACAGCTACACCTTATTTATTATATTATTTTGTTGTGTTCGTTTGTGAAATAAAAATATTTTACTTTATTTTCTTTGGAAAATATTTTATGAATGTTTTGTTTTTGTGGAAATTTATTTTTCATCGAAAACAAGACACAAAAATCAACAAAAAAATAGATACTTATATAATATCCTTTTAAAGAGTCAATCAAAGGGAAACAAATCTAATTAATATATCGTAAGAATAATTTTTTGTTAATGTATATGTATACATAAAAGACACAAGACACTTCCGCACGATTAATAATATTTTTCCTCCCACAAAAAAATATTAAGAGTTAAATTGACAATTTTTAATGTCTAACAAGGACGAAGAAAATATATATATGTATAATTAACGTAAAATGGAAAAAATAAAATAAAAAGATATTATATGCAAAATATTAAGAAAAAAGAAACTGTAAAAACATTTTCCCTATTATTCTAACCCCATAACAATTTTAAAGTCTCTGTGTATAATAAATAAAAATGCTATGTGGAATATTGTGGAAAAAATCACGTACAAAAATTAATTTTTTTTTTCGTTGAAGAGACTATTATCCTAGCTATATATATATGCTTGGAATCCTTTTCAATATATCATCACTTTTTTTTCGTTTAAGTAATTTTCTTTGTTGTTGTTGTCGGTGTGCTTTTCTTTTTGCATTTAAATGTTTTTTTTTTGTAGTAGCACAAGTTACACGTTTCTCGTTATAACTACCAGATACGTTTAATTGGTAGAAAGTTCAGAAATTTATTTTTCCTAACAAAACACAAAAAAAAAGTTAATTTTTTTAATAAAAAAAATAGGAAGATTAATTTCAATTTAGGCCACAGAAATTATTGTTTATTTTTGAAATATAAAATTAAAACGAAAAGTAAAAAAGTAAATATAAATAAATTAGCTATCCTTTCTATATCCATATTCTTCAAAATGCCATTTCCAATTTTAATTCATCACCTGAGAAAAATGTTACTAGAAACATAATGTTTGTTGGAGGTATTAGGGCAATGACTAATTGTAAGGATTGTTTATTTTTTTCAACAGCATTTTAGGAAATTTAAAATGTCGCCAAAAAATATGGGCCATTAAAGTAGGCATACGATTGGCACAATTTGGGTATAGCGTCTTTGAAAATATTAGTTTCACACATGTAGAAAAATATATAACTTATGTTGATTCAAAATATTCCAAAGGATGCAATTAAACAGTAAGACAGAATAGTATATTATTCAAAATTTATTATGAAAATAGTAAATTCAGGAATTACTAACAAACTTGAATTACTAACAAACTCCTTTAATTTTTTATATAGATCATTAAATTCTTGTATGTTTAAAAATTATACTTGTATTAGAAATTTTTTCGTATTTTACGATTATCCTTAAAACGCAAACACATTACAAAAATTTTTCCCTGTAACAAGAAGAAATTTTTGTTCAGAAAAAAATGACATATAGCACATAAATTCTATCTATCTAATATTATATACGTTTTTTTCATTATATATACGCTAAAGATACTCGTCGTATTAATATAATTAGAAAAGAGCGAAATTTTTCCTAAAATTAAAAATTTATCCATGAAAATCATTGTAGTAAATTTTCATTTAATAGTTAAGTTTTTCAAAAAAATATATACGGTATATGTATATTCCTTTTGCTGTTTTCCTTTTACGTAAAGATATCTATAAAATTTAGAATGTTTTCTAAAATTTATTATTGTATTAAAACAAAATTATTCTCTTCATTTTACAATAAAAAACAGAAGAAAATTATTTTATTTATATTCTGTTAAGAAAATTAATTTATCTCACATATAGTAGTATAAAATATAATTTTTCATCTGAAGCGCATAACAGCACAGAAAAAGGATATATGAAAAATTGTACAAAATTTTTGAAATAATTTAAAGAAAAAAAAAATTATTTAAATAATAAATTGCAATAAAAAAAATGTTTTCTAATTAATTAATTAATTAATTAAAAGTTTTTGAAATAAAATAAAAATTATTTTGTTTTTGTAACTTTTTTTATAATTAGATTTTGAAATTTAATTTCATTCAATATACATTTAAGACACGAAGGAATAATATTTAAATAAATATCTATGAATATAAAAATATTATTTTGAAAAATATCAGAATAATTTACTTATAATAAATAAATTAATTGTGAACCAAGAACGGAAAATTGAAATTTAATTTAAATTAACATAATTTTTTATGCATGAAATTTTATTTTTACTAATCTTACAAAGAAGGAAATTAAGTGATTTAATGAAAAAAATTCAATTAGATTTGAGGAATTAAATATTGAAATTAAATTAAGGATAATAAAGTTTATTTTTTTTTTTTTTTCATTTAAGAATTCCATTTTTATTTCCAGCAATTAGAAAAATTTAAACTTAAATATTGATTCAATAAAAGATAAATTAGAGATTATGAAAACTTATTCCTTTGAAAAATAAGAAATTGAAGGACATTATTAATAAATAAAAGAAAATTTTATATTTTTTTCAAATTTAGGCATAAAAAATTATTTTTACTTGGAAAAATCAAAATCTATTTAATAGATAAAATTTTTGTAGCTTAATTCGATATTGTATCAAAGAAAAATGTTTAATCATATTGTAATACTTCAAGGACTTAAATGTAAATTGAGTACTTTTTGAATGTAAATTTCTTTTTCCTATTTTTTTGCTACTATAGAAATTCATATTTTTAAAAGTTTTAAATATTCTGTAACAGTAACTATATATATAGTATGATTTTTCTAGAAATTAGAGTCCTTTCTGATTATAGTATTTTCGATTTTAATAGACTGAAAAAAATACATATAAATTATTAAAATTATATTCTTTATATTCATGTAATTTGTCATTTTACTAATAATTATCAAAAGTCTCCATGTAAAACTCATCCCTCCAGAAAAAGGATTTCATTTAAATATTTTAATGACGTTCTTTCTGTTATTAAAAATTTTCAATGTTAATCTTATACATTTTCAATGAGTTTTTATGGTAATATACTCGTAAAAAAAAGAAAATTATAAAATAACATTATAGTCCCCCCGACAAAACAATAATATTTTAATGAAATCCTTAGAAAAATTTCTTTATATAAGTACATTTTCCAAATTCATATCGTTATTATATACAATTTACTTTAAGGACTTTATTTTTTTGGTTAATATGTTTTGTTTTTATTTTGTATAAATTCCAAAATAATATTTGTCGTATATTCATTCTTCTATACACATGAAGAAAACAAAACAAAATATTATATAAAATAAACCATTAAAAGGTAATTGAAGAGATTTTACCTCAATTTTAATATAAAAACTCTGGGTAATAAGAGAATGATTATTACCTTTACTACGTTTTCAAAATGTTTTGCAAGAACAAAAAAAAATGGAGGAAAATGTATATTTTTTTTATTGTGGTTGTTGTATATAGCTACGATTTTAGACAATCCTTAAAGTAATATAATATTTTAATTTAATCTCAAAGTAAATATGCTAAGATAAAAATTGTTTTTAAAACAAAACAAAAAAATATATTTTTAATGGAAAAAATTAAGAAAAAAAAAATAATTTCAGCAATTTTTGTTTAACGAACGATTGATTGCATTAATTTTTGCAAAAAAAACAAAACAGAACACAACAACAACAAAAAAATATCCTAATGGGAAATTTTTTTATGTTTTGTAAATTTTTGAAAAATTACTTTTAAATTCTAACCAAAAACAAAAAATGGGATGATAAATGATAAAAATTGGGAAAGTTAATGGAGTATTTCGTTTGACATTATATTGATTAAAGCAAAAAGAAAAAAATGAATGAAAATAAGAAAATTAGAAATTTGTTTAAAAATATAAAAATAATGAGTATTGGCTGATCAATAGAAGCGAGGATATTAATCATTATTTTGTTCTTAGCTGTTGCTCTAATTCCAAAATAAATTTTATTTATACTTGAGAAGTAAAATTAAATGCGTTTTACATTGGCAATTGGCATTAGACAAATCTCTAAAATTTGGTTTTAAAAATGTTTTCAAATGCAATTTACTTGTAAGTGTTGATCTGTTGAAAACTCTCAATGACACGATATTTGATATCATAGGAAATTACTTTGGAAAAACAATCTACATCTAAAGCTGTGCGAAATCGAAATATACTAATTTTCTTCTTTTCAATATTTTAAAATCACAAAATACTTTAAAATATGTATAATAAAAATTGATTTATCATAAATGATTACGATTTTCTATGATTACCCAATTTGCTGCTGTAACGAATTAAAAGAAAACTTTTCCTATAAAATTTAAATGCATTACTTTTCTGTAGAAAAATGAAAATCATTTTCCATCTTTAAAAATAAAAGGAAACATTTTTATATACTTTAAAATTACCCAGAAATAATCTCATTATTACGATATGTCTAAAAAGTTTTGATATTACAAAAATAAAAATAAACCCTTTTTGCCTACAGAAAAAGCATGAATTTCATAATCAATTTTTTTTTTAACACAATCAATCAAAACTTTCAGACTTTCTTTTCAAAGATAAATCGATTTATTAATATCTTTTTTCTCTCTTTTGCCTTTCTTATGATGCAAAAGTAAAGTTAATGTACTTAACTCTTAAATTTTGTAATAAAAAAAAAAAATCCATGTTATCAAAAAACTTTTGAAAAAAAAAATTTCTGTGTTTCGTTTTATGATTAAATTAAAATTCATATTAAATTTCACAATTTTCTTTTCCATTACTTTTTTTTTTGTATAAATTTATTTCAAACGCAGAAGTTTATTTTTCCAAAAAAAAAAAGGAAAATCCATTTTCCATTCAGAAATAAAAAATGAAAAACAGAGAAAATTTATTTTAACTAAAAGTTTTTCTTTTCATGTTAACTAGAGTGAAAAAATTAAAATTTTTATTTGTACTTTTTTGTAAATATAATAAGTAAAGAATTTTTTTTTTTTGGAAAAGTTTAGAAAATTATATCTATTTTTAGGATTTAAGGTCAAGCTACCCAATTTTTTTGGTTTTTATTTGATATAGGATATTTTTTTTGGGGGTTTTCATAATTTTTTTTTTGGAAATTAAATTAGAAATAGTAAAATTATGAAGATAAAAAAGAAGTCAAAATTTAATTAAATTAATGAAATAAAATTTTGGATCAAAATATACAAAAATAGAAAAGTCAAACTGAACGAACAGAAAATTAAAATATACTGTAACAGATTAAAATTGTTTAGCTTTAAAAATTATTTTGTTGCCAAAACAAAGTTATTAAATTTGAAAAAATTTACTATAGTATTGGGTTCAAATAAATTAGTCCTACAAAGTATAATTGCCATATAAAAAGCTAAGAAATAATTACACAAATACTAAAAATAAATTTACAAACTTTTGGTTGGTTTTATTGATCTCCATTTTGTTTTCAATTAATCTCCATTTCGCTTTGAAGTAATTTTCCAAATTTATTTGTTACATATATTTAAAATTAAATAATGATAAACAATATTAAGAAAACCAATAAAATATCAAAAATTTATAAGTTTTATTTCAAATATTTATAAAATTTATTTAAGAAATCTTATAAATTTTTCTATTTAAAACTCTAATTTTCCAGATCAAATATTGATAAAGAATTATACCTATAAATATTAATTATACCATTTTACTTGTTGAATAATTAAAATACTAAGTGAAATTCAAAAGTTTTCTTAAAATTTATTGGAAAATTAATCGAATACTTAATAATTTTCAGTAAAATTAATAAAGGAAAATAATTTTTTAATTAAATTCATAAAATAGCAATTAAGAAACCACAAAACACTTAAACATATTCAAAATTTTATTCAATTACGTATTTATATATGATTAAAATTTCATTTTCAAGGAAAAAAATTTCGTTTTTTCATTTAAAAATTTAATAATTACGCACCTACACGAAATTGTCTATAAACAAAATTTTCTTAATGAAACGAAAATCAAATTACAAATTTTATGAATTTCTTATGAAAAAATATTTATGTATTATGTGGGCTGAGAATTTTAATAAAACATAATTAAAGTTTTCATTTGTACATGATGAGGAAGTTGAAAACATTTCCTTGTTCTCGGCCAGAAATTATTTGAATTTTTAGATTTTAAATTATGTGAGAATATTCTAAATTTGAAATGTAATTATTTTGGTATAATAATAATATTGAGTATATTTAATTATTGTCGAAAACGGATGGAAATTTTTATACAATACTTTTTTATACTTAATTTGATTAACATTCCATTAAAATTTCTTAAATATTTTATAAAGTTAATTGTAAAAATATTTGTGGAATTATCTTAAAAATTAGAAAAAAGAATTGGTTTGAAAATAATTTCTATATGATAAGATATAATACAACCTTTATATATCTGATCATATAGCATTTATATAAATGATTTAAATTAAAAAAAAAAAAAACGAGTTAAAATATTAATTTACCAGAGAAAAAAAATGAAATTTTCAGAAAAAAAAAATTATTTACAATTATTTACCTTCACAAATTTTTTCCTGTCGCCTACTTCAGTGATAATTAAATTTCTTTATTATTATTTTTTTTTTTACTTTTTTTAGAAGCTTTAATTGCCACTTGTATTTTTATTTATTTATTTTTTACCTTTTTTATACTCACATAAAATTAACAAAAATTTGAAAATGAAAAATATGGCAAAAATAATTTCCTTTTTTCACATTTTTTTTTTAAACAATTAAAATTTAATTTAAATATTTATTTTTTTTTGTATACAAATTTTCCTCTCACTTTCACAAAAATTATTAATGTCGTCGACAGACAATCACAAAGAAAAAAAAAATTTTTTTTTAAAATCAAAAACCTTTAATAAAAAATTATATAATCTCTGGTAAACTTAATCCTTTTAAATATTTAAATTGTATTATATAGTGGAACTAAATATGTACGTATACATTTAACATTAATTACAGGAGATTTTTATTCAATTATAAAACAAACAAAAAAAAAATATACTATAATTTTTGCAAAACAAAAAAACCGGTAAACAACATAACAAATTTTCTCTTTCCTTTTAATCTAATTTTTTCAATCACTGAACTGTGTGAATCATAAAAAACACAATTTTTTTTGCACCATCCTTTCTATTACATATTTTTTTTTATTTAATAATAATTTATACACAGGCACACCACCAACACTTCTATAACAGCAGTAACACAAAAAAAAGGGATATGGAGAAGAGAAAAATATATAAAAATAAAAAAATTATGCGAGGAAAAACTTGGAAAATTGTAAATATTACTGTGAAGAGCTTTAACCTCGTTTAAATTTTAAACACAACAAAAAAAAAAAGTATAAAATGGAAAAGCAAAAAAAAAATATAAAATAAATTTTAGTACAAAAAAAAAATTATATGTAAATCCTTAATAAGGATGCACGAAATTGTTGTAATAAGGGTGTGTTAAAAAAAAAAGCATCCTTTTACACAAAAATATCCTTTTTATTCTGTTCTTTGTTAATCCCGGAAAAATTGTACAGAAAAAATATTTTAAGTTGAAATTAACACGTTTTTTTCTTTTACGGTTTGCTTTGGTATGGTTTTTCACACTGATATCCTTTTTTTGAGAACAAATAATTTAAATTTAATTTTATATCATTTTTTTTGTCATCATTTTTTAATTAAAATTTTTTTTTTTTATTTTTTTTTAATTATTCAAAAAATATCATTTTATTTAAATATGTATATCCTTTTTACTTTAAATTAAGTTCAAGTTCATATAAATAAATTTTTGTTGTATATGCCAGCAAAAAAAAAAAAAAAAAAAACAGAAAACAAACAAAATATTTTTTTTATCCCCCCACAAAACTTGATAATAATAAAGAATCCTTCAGATCCTTAAGATTTATATAGAGTGTATATGTATAATAATAAAAATTCATTTTTTATCATATTTCGTTTTATTATTATTCCTACAACAACGAATTGAAAAATCACCCCCCTTTTTTATATTATGTAAAAAAATTACTTATTCACTGGTAAACAAGAAAATTGCCTGAAATTTAAGAAAATATTTTTTATTTTTTTTTCATAAAAATTTTAATCTTTTTTTTTTTTTTTAGTATTTTCAAATGATTTTTCCTTTATCTTTTCTGGGGTTTTTTCATAAGAGTATTTTTTTCGTCTTTCTTTAGAAATTCCATTTAAGGAATTATTTTCTTTAAGTTATTAAATTTTGTGTGCTTTTTTTATTTGTCTTTTATGGATAATCACAAAAAGAAATTTTTTTTTCAGTTTTGTGAAACATTAAATTTCAGATTTTGTGGAAATATTTTTATACGTTCTTAAGTCCTTTTTCGCACTTTAATTTTTAATTGTGTGATTTTTTGTGCTGTCCTTAAATGTTTATTATAAATGGAATTTTAATTATTTATTTTTTTTTTGTTATCCTTGAATATTCCTTTTCTTCAAATTAATATTAAATATTTTTATTTTTATTTATTTATTTATATATTTTTTCCATCAATATTTTTCACGACACGACAAATAAAATATTTTAATCATAACCGTGCTTGGTTAAGTTTATCTGGCAACAGTTTGATTTCGACTGAAAGCATTATTATAAAATATAATTCTTTATCAAACCAAATAAAAAAAAAAAGTTTACCAATGTTAACTTTACCAAATAACAACAACACCAAAAAATTTAAACGAACATATTACATACAAAATATTATATTTTCGAAAATTTTAAGATTAATTTGATATATTTTTTTATCTCTGGTAAACATAAGATGATAATAATAATAATAATAAAAAGTATCTTTTTCAGCTAAAAGGAGTAAATTTTGAAATTCGAAATTATCACTTAATTTTGGTATGATTTTATTTCGAAAAAATACTTATGAAAAATCAGTTTAATCATCTTTTACATTTTAATTGAAAAAGAAAATGGTTATTCAGCTCTTAAAAGGAGAATTTCGAAATTCAAAGTAAAATTTATCATAAAATATACCCAAATTTCGTAAATACAAAATTTGTGTGTTTCAGACTACAGACCAGACATAGACCAAAAATTCGATTTACTTTTTGAATTGGTTCAGAAAGGGGTAAAGCAACATTTTTGTTGCGTAAGGTAAAACTACAAAAAATTATTCTATTGATATTGAATGAAAATTTTTCGAATTCGGTAATAAGAAAAAAAACTTGCGCAAAATCAAGGACAATGATAAAAATCATATAAATATACAACAACAACAAAAATTAGAAATTTACAAATGATAACAATTTATGTTCTGTTTCTGGTTTTTCGGTTAAGTTTTTCTATGTTAAACTTTCGTTATATCTTTAATTTTGTAATTTCGAAATTGGTCAATTAAAATTTTTTTTACTATAAAATAATTTTTTTTTTGTAGGTTTTTTTGTTTTGTTTTAAATATTTGTTTGTTTTTTTGCTTTAGGTTAGGTCAATTTCGAGAACATGCTTTCGAAAGGATAATTATTATGTGTATTTGTATATGTGTAAAAACATATTAATTTTATGGGAAAGCGGATTTGGAAGGGAATGTTATGAGAATAAAATAATTTGTATAAAAAAAAGTCTTTTTATATTGAAATCATTTTTAAGAATATACAGGCTCACGTTTTTTAGTAGAAAAAAAAAGGATGCCAAAAGTTTTATTAATATTTTTTTTTGTAGATCTTTGTTAGTGTCCTCTTTTTTTTGGGAAAAGTTCAATTCAGTAAAAGAATTCTTTTAAAAAAATTTACTGAAAATATTTTGGAGACAAAAATTTAATATTAATTAATATAGTAATAATTTTAGTTGAGTTAGTTTTGTCCATATATTTAAAACTACATTTTCAATTTCATAGATCCTTTAACAAAACTTTTATAATGAATAAATTAAAAAATATACTACATTTAAACAATTTATATTCTGCATTTTGTACAAATAATTGGATTTTTAAATTAACAGGAAATTAATAATTAATTTTAAAGTTATATACGGAAGCAATAAATTCTGAAAATTCATTATAAAAATGAAGTAGGAAAACTTTTATGATGTATAATGTTAATTATGTTATGGAAAATGTGAATTAGAAAATATTAATGTTAAAAAATAAATTTAAAATTTATATAATTTTTTTTACATTTTACTGTAGTCATAACATTATACTTATTATACCAAGAAATATATTTAGTCCTTTATCAGTTTTGTTTAGTAATTTTACGAATTGAAATAAATATTTGGTTGAATTTAATTCTGATTTCATTTTGATAAAATGATTAATTATTAAGATTTTTTGAAAATATTAAATCAATTTTACAATTATGAATAAGAGTCTTATACATACTTGTGTGAAAATAATTTCAAAATAATAACCAATGTTTTGTATCTACAGGATATGTATATTTCTAGAAACTATATAATCAATAGGAGCAAAATTTGTGGCTATTTAAAATAATATTTTTCCCAAATTGTAAAACTTCAAATATGAACATAGTAATTAACTATACTAAAATTATTTTATTTACTTTTCCTAGAAAATTTATATTATATTAGTAATAACTAAGGAAAAGTAAATTAAATAATAAATAATTTTAATATAATTCTGTATAGTTAATTACTATGTTAACCAATTAGTTATATAATCAACATATAAATTTCTGAGTAATACAAATATAATTTAGTAATAAATATAGAAAATTAATATTTAACATATGAAATTATATAATCCAAAATTTATTATTTATTACATATTTACTCTTATTGCTCATATTAAATATTTTAAATAAATATTAAATTTTTATTGATAAACAAATATTAAAATATTATTGAAATATTATTTTTATTTAAAATTAAAATAATTTTAACATGGCAAAATTACCAATTTAAAAACTACAAAACCAAAAACAAAAAAATTATATTTTTAAATCATTTATCGAAATTAATTAAATAGTGTTTATATTATAGTTTCATATCGATTATAATATTTTTAATTAGACTAATTTTAATTGGTAATCAATTGAACGAAAATTTAAATAAATTGCAATTTACATAAATATAGACATTTATTTTTATTTTTTTTGTAAAATATTTATTTTATTTCAAATTGTCATAAAAAGTAACTACGTAAATTTTTGGAATAATTTATTTATTTTAAATAAATAATATTTGAAATATTTTATTCAGTTTTGAATTGGATTACTATTAAAATTTAATATTTTGATTTAAAATGTTAATTGGTTTGACGCAATTGAAATGTGATGGGAGGAGGGAATTTAAAATGTTAATAATTTGACATTGAAATGTGAATTAATTAAAATTATTTCACCTAAAAAAAGACGAGTTAATTAAAAGTTGGACATAAAATTAATACAGAAAGACTAATATTTGAAGTAAGGAAAGAGAAAAAGGATTTAAAAGACTCATTTTCACCGATTATCTTCTACGACATTTATTTCGGTTTCCATAGCTATTCATATAGCTCAAGTCAAGTCTCCCTTTTTCCCCTAAAATTTATAGAAACAAATAATTTAATTTGTATAAAATTCAGGTCATAGAGTTTAATCGATGGTAAATAAATTTGTTGTTACTAGGATATAATGAAATCCATACTTAAATAATATAACCAGAAGCTAAATACTAGAAATAGAATATATCCAATAATTGTATTTAAATACTCTTTGTATTTAATTCAATATAATATTTCACCTGAAATGTTTTCTTTTTATACATATATAAGCGTGTATCTTATAGATTAATCTATATAAAATAAGCAAAATTATCCTATTTCATTTGATAAGCTTTAAAACAAACCTTACAGGATTTTTCTCTCAATTTGAAAATTTCATATTATTATCCTTTTACATTTTTCATGTCTTATAAAAATATAAAAATTTCCCTTTGATATTGTGAAAGGTTAAAGTCAAAATATTCAACAAAAAAAAATCTCAACATAAAAATATTGTCTATTACATAGAAAAGTTTATGCTGTATATATAAAATTTTTTTTATTTTTAAAATGAGAGAATAAATTTTCTTTTTTAAAAGGATTTTTCTTCCCTTCTTTCATAGTAACTCCAACCCAACCGCCAGATTCATTTTAAATTTTATTGAAAAAAAAAATATATTTTTTAAATATATTTTTAATCTTTTTTCGTTTAACAAATATGAAAATTTGTTCATTTTATCCGTGATAGATGTAATTTTGAACTAGGAAAATGGAAAACCTCACAAAAAAAAAAAAAAAAAAAAAAAACAGATAGCATATTAATAAAATTATACCGCATTTTTCCCAGACGACAAAAAAGTCTAATTTTTTTTTTGTTACAAAGGGAATAAATAGATTATATTACACTGTACATAAATGTAAAAAAAAAAATTTACATAAAGTCCTTTGAGTTTGTATCTGGAGAATGAAGATATGAAAAACAAAAATTTTTTTTTGAAAAAAATTCATTTCATGATAATGAAAAATATAAAAATGAACAAGAAAAAATGTCATTGATGGAAAACCGAAAAAAAAATATCGCTAAACAACATCAAGGAGTTTTTTTTGTCGTGTTTTTCGTTTTGTTTTTATTCCAAGCCACTAAGGATATGACTTCTTGGCAATTGATGTAACATATAAACATATATACACAAAATATAATGGATTTTCCGGTTTGGTAGATAATATATATGAACTGGTTTTTTGTTTATTTAAATTTTCATAAATATTTTATGATTATAATTTAGAATATTTTAAAATTATATGTTTTTTTAATAAGTTGCTGGCATAAATGTATAATAATGTATATGGCTGTGATGTATGTTCGATTGTATACTGGTCGGAATATTGATTAACTTCTAAAGTTTATTTATAATAATTTCGTGGAGAGGCTACAAAAATAGTAAAACTTGAGGTCATTTTATGAATAACAAATATGTTGATATACTATTTTCTGGATCCAATTATTATACTTAATTTCACCAGATAATTAATTATTTTTCCATTTTTCAATTTAGAAAATAATAAAAGTAAAAGTATAATTATTTAAAATTTGTGAAAAACGACTCAATGAAAATGTTACTGAAAATGTTAAAAAAATGAAAATGTAACAAAAAATCTATTGATAACCTAGAAATGATTTAAAGTATAAATTAGGAATACAATTGTTTCGCTAACTATTCCCAAATTTAAACTTTACAAAATGACGACTAATATTCTTTCATTTTGTTGTGATATACTTAAAATATAATATCGTGGAAACTTTTATCAGGTAGGCCCTGCGCTAGACGCTTATTGGGCTATAGAACCAAAAAATTGGAATAAGAATACCGTATTTATTTTAAAAAATTAACTAAGTATAATTGACATATGGTTAAAAAATATAATTGACATAAGGTTATATACAGAATCTCAATTATATATGCTTTTAGAAAATCAAAAATATAATAAATCAACAATAAAATATTTTATTATAAATTAAAATTTAAGTAAAGTCTAAAATTAATAAGTTTATCTTAACTAAGGAAATGACTTATTCTCATTAAAAGAATATTATATAAAAATGTTTAAAAAAAAATTTGTATAAGTTATTAAAAATTGAATTATAATAAATTAAAATTTTAGCTACAAGAATAAAGCAAGAATTTTATACAAAAAAAATTAACATAATCCAACTGTCAACAGTAAAATAGAAAAAAATAATTCTTCCAATCAATTTTCAAAATTCTTTTAAATTCATCTATTAGAAATGAGATAATTTTATTTCCAGGAAACTATTTAATGGTGCCTCACATTTCCCTTTAAATCTAATTTTAAAAAACAATTTTGTATAGTCATTTTTTATTTTTATATAATAATAATTTAATTTCACATAAAACAAAATTAAATAAAGATAAACGAGGGTAATTTTCTTTTTGCACACATTTAAAAATTTTTTGTAATTTTTTTTATTTTTGGATAATATTTAAAAAAAAAATATATATATAATAAAAAATAATAATATTAAAATTAAGTGAAGGTGGGTGGTGGATGGGGGTTGGTATTTATGTCAATTTTTTTTGTGGAGGAATGAAGAAAAACATTTTTTTTATTATTTTTATTGAATCAGCTATGAATTTTTAATATTCTTTCTTATAATATTCATAGATATTTTTGCCTCTTTGATATTAGTGTGTAATAAGGTATAATAAATAATATTAAGGATATTTTTATGACTACAAAAAAAAATATATATAAATAAATGGTATATAATGAAAGAAATCTTATAATATTTATAATGAAAAATTCTTTTAATCTTGTTTATTTTAAATGAAAGCCCGCTAGCAATTATTTAAATCAGTTGCTAAGTAATATTTTTTTATATACCATATACCAATTAGAATAATAAATAATTTATTTAATATTTTACAATTTTTGATCTGTAAATATGACTATATACAAGAGATTAGACTATACATTTTATATTTTTAATGTGAGATCTATTTATATGAGATTGGCTTTTATAGCTAAATTTTTTCCAAGATTTATGAAAATTAGTATACCTATCCTTCAACCAGACAAATTATCACTGGAAAATATTTATCATGTCCCAATTGTGAAACTAAAAATTCTAAATTACCAAATTTTAATTTAATTTATTATACTTTTAATTTAAAAAATGTAAATTAAAAAATTTTTCAGGTTCACAATAAAAAGAGAACTAATTTAAAGATGAAATTTTAAGAAATTTTCAATGTGAATGAAAAAAATATGAAACAATTTCTTGATATACATATAATAAATAATTTACTATATTCTGGGAGATTTTAACAATACAAAAAACCAAAATAAAATAAAAACAAAAATCGTGGTAAAAAGGTATGGTAAATCGTTAAATGTATCGACGACGAACCATGCTAAGTTTTTATAATGTAATTCGAAAGTTAATTTATTTTTTGTGTTTGTCGATTGATTGAAAAGTTTTCCTGTTTCATCCTTATTTTTATTTTTATACGCAAGAAGAAGAAAAAAAAACTGTGAACCAAAAAGTAAAGAGAAATTAGAAACTTTATTTTTTAAGAAGTGAAGAAAAATTTGTTCTGATTTCTGTATTATTTACTTTCTTACTTGTTTTTTTTTTTTTTTTTTTTTTCTTAAATATAAAATTTCAAAAACAAACAAACTTTAAAAATAAAGTAAAAAATTTCCATTTTCTTTCAGTTTATTTAACAATTTTTTTTTTCTTTTAAATAATTCCGTTTTAGTTTTTCCTCTTTTTTTATATGTGAATAATTTTTGAAAAGAAGGTGGGAAATGGAAAATGGTAATTTTACCATAAAATTGTTATGGTAAAAATGGTTTTTGTAGCACATTATTTTCCAATTAAATTGATGAATTTTTAAGTAACAAAAAAAAAAATGTGTTTTATATGGAAATTAATAAATGGAAAGAATTGGAAAATTTAAAAGTTATTTGTATAATTTTATTCTATGATTGTAATTTTCCTTAATCCAATTATGATTGTGGTAGAAACAATCCGTTTTTTAAATTAAATAATTATTTTCAGATAAGATTTGCGATTCTTTACAATCTAAGTTAATCTTTCAAATACAATTTTTTGTCTTTTACCAAAAACAAATTTGTCCTTTTTCAGAAATCCTTCGTTAATTTGGAAAAAGACCAATTTGACTTAAACAAATTGTAAAAAGCATTTTATATTAAAGAATTCTATATGTCCCCCTAGTAATTAAAATATAAATTATTTATTTATAAATTTCCATAAATATTGTTTCCTTTAAGTCACATTTCTAAGTCATATGCGAATTTCTAAAATTAACTTTTCCTCCATTTCATACTTCTAGTTTTTTTGTTTTTCTAAATTACGTAAATTTGAGTTAATTATAATTTTTCAACTCATTGTTTGTAAAATGAAATAAATCATACGACTAGGAATAAGGATTCCAATTAAACAGAAAAATAAATTTTTTCACTAAAAAAAACTTTTTAAGTCTTCAATTAATTAAAAAGAAGCCATAAATATAAAAATTTTTAGAGTATAAAAGAGGATAATATTTCGATAATTTAAAACATTCAACAAAATGGCATCAATCAAATTAGTTGTATTTACACTTATAATAGCAGCATTAATATTTTCGACAAATTGTCAAGTACATATAGTTAAAAATTTTAATATTATTAATTAATAATAATTTTTGTTTTACTCATTTTCCAATAATAGTTAACATTTACTCCAACTTGGGGTAAACGATCATCAGCAAATTTATTTAATTCACAAGGTATTGGACAAAATGAAAATTGTAAAAGTGCAACAGATTCTTTATTGGATATTTTCCGTTTTGTTCAGGTAAAATTATAAATGTTAAAATAGTGAATTTAGTTTGTTTAATAATTGAATTAAATTATCATTTTATATATTAAAAATTCTAATTTAAATATTAATTCTATCTTAATTTTATTTATATAATTTCAGACGGAATCTCAGAAATTTTTAGATTGCAACCAAAAGTAGTTTTCATTTTTTAATCATGGGATTTAACTAAAACAAGAAATAAAAAAGCTGAAAATCATTTTAACTTTGTAATAATGCTGATAAATTTATCATTTCATATATTTAACCAAAAAATGTATAAATATAATATTAAATAAATAGTAAAGGAATGGGCATAAGTTCATAATATAATAAAAAAATTGATTTTTCCTTTTTTGTAACATTATATAAATAATTTAACAATGTGAAAATAATATTTTGGTGAAAATAATTATCCTTAAAAGTTTAACAAAAGTAAAAAATTGTAAATGGAAGAATCATTTTTAATTAGAACATTTAAATTCATCCTAATTTTTTTTTGCAACAAAATTGAAATCAGAAAAGTAAATAGAATGTCATTCACCGATCATCATCTTTGTTAAATTATTAAACTAACAAGAAAATCATCATCAAAAAAAATATCTTATCAAAAACATTATGACCCTTTAGGAACAATTTAATTAAATCATATTGAATTTCAAAAATTTATAAAAATGCAATTTTTTTTTAAATTATCATTTTTATTTTGCTCCTTGTATATAATATCTTATCCAGGATAATCAAAAACTTTTTTAATTAAATCTTTTAGTTAAAAGTTTATTAAACTTTCACCAACAACAAAAAAATGAAAAAAAAAAATTAATGATTGCATTCAATTGAAGAAAATCTCAAAAAAAAAAACAAAGTTATTTTAAATTAATTCTAGAACAT
This sequence comes from Empis stercorea, assembly GCA_949752835.1. Taxonomy (NCBI): domain Eukaryota; kingdom Metazoa; phylum Arthropoda; class Insecta; order Diptera; family Empididae; genus Empis; species Empis stercorea. The sequence goes on along the minus strand of OX457087.1, from coordinate 52,555,150 downwards.
ATAATTTAATCTTCATTCAACATTTTTCTATATAACAAGTACAATTTGATCTTCCAAATCCAAATTTTTTAAACTATTATTATTACTGACCATTTTTATATAATATGTTCTTCATTTATAAAAACTTTCAACTTCACTAAAACTTTTCTCCAAAAATGAAAATAATAATCAACAACACAATACATACAAAAAATGTTTTTGATTTTCATTTAAAGTTTTCTTTTATTTATCCAAAAAAAAAAGTATATAGTAATAATGTGGAAACGTCATTGTGAAAATTAATAATTGAAATTGAAAATAGCTCAGAGGAAGAAAAATTCTTCTGTACTACATAAATAATTATACGAAAAATGTATAAGAAGTTTTATAGGTGAAATTGGAAGAAAACCAAAAAAATGAAATTTTGTAATTTAATTAAAAGTTAATGGAATGAATATGATTTTTTAAAAGTTTGAATAATAATAACAACATAAACAAAAATTAGTTACTTATTGACTTGCATATAAAATATCTTATATATTATTTTAAGAAGAAAATTGGAAAAATATAAATTAAATATAAGCAAATAGGATAAGGATGTCATTTTGTTTTATATAGAAAAAAAGAAGGAATTGTTATATTGATCTACATTAATCTTTTTTTAGTCATCAAATATTTGGTCTAGTAAAAGAGTAACGAAATTGTCCCTTTCAACATTTCTTGTAGTTCGACCCAAAATAGGAAAATTTTACAAAAATGTCTAAAAATATTATTTAATTAAAAATAAATTAACAAAATTTTGGATCCAACTTAAATTTAATTGAATTAATGTAACAATTACGAGAATAGTTAATACACCCGTATCTGAAAATAATTCAAAATGAAAAATTATTAAAATTTTGTTAAAAAAAAATACTAACTTAATCTGAAAATTGTATATAAAAATAAATTTTAACTTAATTTTGTAGATATTTTCATTTTTTGTATAATATAAAATTTGCCTTGAATAAGAGAAATTTTCAAATAAAATCAATAGTTGTATATAAAAAATCATTGTGATTTTACTCAATGATTAAAATTATAAAAAAACTTTTTTGTACTTTTTTACTTTTATACAAATTTCGACAAACAAATGAATTCAACTTATAAAAATCACAAAGAAGAAATAAAATAAATTAATTTCCATTTTGTTTTTTATACTTAAAGAAATCAATTTTCTTTAAAAATACATAAAATAAATTGAATATCTTTTCAGGCTTTTACAAGAAAATTTTTTTGATCAATATTATTTCAAATGAAAGAAAAAACAAAAAAGAATTGAATTTGCAATTACTTATTTATTTGTATAATGTTACATTCATCTTATGGATAAATTAATTAATTATTAATATTATTTATATAAATAAAAATGTCAATTCCATTCTTTATACTTAATCTTAAAAATAAATTTTCTTTTATGATTTAAAAGCATTCTTCTTCTTCTTCTTGCATAAATCTGAAATCTCACTGAGTATTTTTGAATTAGAAACTTTAATGTTATACATTGAAGAATTAGTAAAATAAAACTTAAAGTTTTCTGAATATAATAATTTTATATGTATATAATGTACATATTATTATATTTAAACAAATTATTGCTAACAGCAAATAAATAATACTTTAATAATTTTATATAATGATAATGATCATTGAATTAGTACATAGTAATAATAATAATACTTAATTCAATTAATCAACAATAATAATAACATTAAATTAATGTTTTATATGTAAATATAACAATAGGAGATAATGTCATGTTTCATTTATTTAAGAAATTATTATTTCATATGTTTTGTTTCTAAATATATAGTTAGGCTTTAGTTTTATTTATAATCAACATAATTTAATTATTATTAAATTAACATATAATTTATTTATAATAAGTTATATAATGGTAAAAATTTGCTTTTAGTTTGCCCAGAGGTCAAATAGTGTTGTGGAAAATTAATTTAATATTTAATGAAGTCATGTACAACAGATTTGTTTTTGTCAAAACTTTGTGTAATTTTTAAAAATATTTAATTATAATTTTAGTTATTTAAATTTGATAATTTTCAAATCTAAATTGCTACAATAATGTTATATTTACATATTGTTTATATAAAAAAAATACGCCTGAATATATGCAATTTAATATTTCACAAATAATGCTCAAATGATCTACAATAAAATGTGGCTGAGAATAGTGTATCCAAATAGAGTAATATTAATTGAGTTAAGTTCACACTCTGCTCATTTTGGTAAAATGATAATTCTAATTTACGTTAAATATAACACAACAAAATTAATCTAGACTATAAAGTCTCTACTGGAAATTTAAATTTTGAAATTACTTAATACATTTGACTATAGCAGAAATTTAAATGATTAATAAATTTATTAAATTTAATAATTTTTTTCCTGGAAATTATTATACATTTTTCGAAATTGTAATAATATGAAAAATAATGTGACCCAAATTTTACCCAGACATCATGAATATTTATTGAATTTACAAAATTTTAATTAGTTTAATAATAATTATGTATATGATGTAAAATTAATTAAAAACCATATGCTGGAACACTACACCATCAATCAAATAATTAAAAAATCAAAACAAATTATATTAGATTAAGAATTTTTCAACTTACCAGTATTTTAAATCGTTAAAACTAAAATTGATAACAAATTATGTATATTTTCAAACAAAATTTACTGACAAAAATTCGTACTTTATTTTATATAAGATTCACTGTAAATGCAATTAAAAGGTACATAAAATATTATAAGTACTTAACTTAAAAAACTTATTGTCAAAATCATAATTTCTAAAAATTATCATTATAATTAATCAATAACTAAAAATTAAGTTTATATATAAGGTATATATATTTTTCTTAACAACTATTTAAAATAATAATTCAACTTAAATTAAATTTTCAACACTTAATATGAATTTACAATAAAAAAATTGGAATGTTGATACCCCATTCCTCCAATTTATTCTAATATTTTATTGATTTTTCAAATATTGTTCTTTTAAATCTTTACGTAAAATTTTACCAGCTGAATTTTTTGGTATTTCTTTAACAAATTCTATACCACCATCTAATTTTTTATAATAAACAACTTTATCAGCAACAAAATTTTTCACTTCATCTTCTGTAGCTTGTTCACCTTGTTTCAATACAACAACAGCTCTTGGTACTTCACCAGTTTTTGAATGTGGTATACCATATACAGCAGCATCAATAATTTTTGGATGATTACGTAAAATTTCTTCTAATTCAGCTGGTGGTACCTGATAACCTTTTACTTTAATTAATTCTTTTAAACGATCTGTTATATAAAAATAACCATCATCATCATAATATGCAATATCACCAGTACGTAACCAATTGCCATTAGTATAAAATGTTTTTAAATTTGCTTCATCATTATTTAAATAACCAGGCATAACATGATCACCACGTACACATAATTCACCAGATTCATTTGGACCTAAACCTTTTGCAGTATTATCATCAAATGATATAATTCTAGCTTCACTACTAGCAACAATATGGCCACATGATGAATATTTTTTATTTTGATTTGGTGTTAAAACAACAACTGGTGAACATTCGGTTAAACCATAGCCTTGTATAAATGTAGCTTTTGTATATCTGTTAAAAAAGTATAACGACAAATTTCATTAATTTTTTTTAATTATATCTTTAAATCATTATTATAAAATTTACTTTGCTAAAAATCTTTCAATATCAGATGCTCCAATTGGTGCTGCACCAGACATTACACTCCGTACACTATCTAAATATTCTTTTTTTACAGCCGGATGATTTGTTAAAAAGAGAACTATACATTTAAAAATAATTATGATAAGAAAATTTTATAACTTTCTTTAACTATTTTTGATTATAATTATATATACTCACTAATTGGTGGTACTAAATTTAATAATGTTGCTTTATGTACCAATAATGATTTCATTAAATCATCTGGTGTAAATTTTGGCATTGTTACTAATTTACAACCTAATCTTAATTTTGATATTAAACAAACTGTTAAACCATAAATATGAAAAAATGGTAGTATACATGGTATAGATTCTTGATAATCAGATGTTGTTTCAATTGTTAAATAATCATTTGGTAATTTAATTTGTATTTGTTCACAATTTGATGTAATATTATTATGTGTTAATACAACACCTTTTGGTAAACCAGTTGTACCAGATGAAAATGGTAAAAATGCAATATCATTACCATTAATATTATGTGATTTTAAATCATTACGATTAATACCATTTGTATCAATCATTTGAAATAAATCTATTGCATTTAATGGTAAATTTGTTGTAGATGAATTTTTTATACACATTATTGGTAAATTTTTTTTTGCTAAATCACATGCCATTTTTATTGTATCATATCCTTCAGCTGGACAAATAATTAATTTAGCATTACTCATTGTTAGTTGACGTGATATTTCATCTAAATTATATACATAAAAAAAATTGAATAAACAAATTCAATTTGGTTTTTTAAAGTAAATTTTCTTATGTTAATATTAATATTTTTTTTTGGAGAGAGAGAGAGAGCATATTATAAATAATTGAAATTATTAAGGGATTAATGAATATTTTCTTTCTGGTATATTAAATTTTCTGTTTTTTAAACATCTGTTAACAGATTATTTATATAAAAATATGTACAATTTATAGTATTACACAATTTAATTTTTCATTAACATTAACACTTGTTTTTTTTTTATATAAACTAAAAAATTGGCAATGACCACGAATTTTTCTTTATATAATAATTCATTCATATTTATTTATGAAAATGTTACTATATTATTACAGCTTGAAAAAAAAACAAACATTTAAGTTGTGTAAAAAATATTTAGAAAAAAAAGACAGACCGAAAAGAAATTTAATTAAATTTAATAACCAAAAATAAATTTTATTAAAGTTTTGTTCAAAGTTCAGTTCCTAATATGAAAATGATTATTTCAAAATATGTTGTTATTTAAATATCAATTTAAAAGAGTTGATATTTAATAAATTGAATACGAGGTTAAATCATATAGTTTCTCATAACAATTGGGTTTTTTTGTGTCACAGATTTAGTTATGATCATAATACCTTACTAAAGCAAATATAATCTAAATTTAGTTTTCATATTAAATTTATTACTAGTAATTCCCAAATTAAATTCGTTATTTTTCAAAATAAATTAATCATTGGTCAAGTTAAACCCTTATAAAACTATAGAAAAAATTTTTAAAAATTTATTTATTATGGTATATTTGATATGGTGTAGAAAGAGTCAATTTTGGCTTCAAAATAATTCACTTACTTTGAATAATGATTGAACTTATATGAAATCGACTAATTAATAGGTTTGTTGATTTCAAGTTATATTTTACTTTTAATTGATATATAAACATGTGAATTATTAGGGAGGTAAAATGAATTGCCATTAAAATAACAATTAAAAATGTAATTTTCTCATTATTACTAACTTACCAGCTGAATAAATTGGATTAACTAATGTTATTGTTAAACCAGCTTCTAAACTACCAAAAACAGCAATTGGATATTCTGGATAATTAGGTAAACATATTGCAATTACATCTCTTGGTTGTAAATTAAATTTATTTTGTAATCTAATAGCTAATGCTGTACAAGCATCACGTAATTGCTTAAATGTATATTGTCGTCCAGTAACTACACAAACCTTTAATAAACCCGCAAAACAATAAAAAATTAAATTTATAATATTTATGTACCCACACACACAAATCATTTTGAAAATTAAATATTTACTGTAGCAATTTTATCCTGCCATTTGTCCATATTCTGCCATATATATTTATCCAATGATATATTTGGTGTTGTTATCGGTTCATAATGTGATAATTTTGTATATCCTTCATTTTGTGAATATTTTAAATATTTATCATTACTTTTAATATTTGTTGCTGTATTTTGATAACGTTTATCAATTTTGTTAAGTTGATTTTTACCAGCAATTAAAGATGAACGAAGTAAAAATACAGTTGGTTTTTTAGATAGTACAAAACTTGAGGTATTTCGTATCATATTGTCAATTGTTTTTGCGGTGGTAATTATTCTTATTACAAAACTTCCTACGAAAAAAAAAATTACAAAATTATTAAATTTTTCGAATAAATTATTAAAGTACTAAATCATCAAATTTATAATACATTTTTATATAAGCTATACTAATTATAGGCTGATTTCAATGACAATTTATGGGCACAATTGATATAAAAAATAGCACTTGAAATAAATTCTCCATCAGATAAAATTTCTTTTAGTAAACTATGTAATTACAAAAAATTATATATTTATTTAAATGAATCATACATATTTTTTGCTTATCGAAATTATATAAAAAGCTTTTTTAAAGTTTTGAGCTAAATCATTACAAAATTACAGTATGTATATATTTGCCCAGACATTTTAATTTAATTTATTAACATATTATTATTATGCTTATCATGAAAACGCGAATTAAATTATCTGTTTAAAGTATTTGAACTTTGAAAATATAAATAATACAATTTTGAATTTATATTATTTGTCTACAATTTTTTTTATATATAAATCATTGCAAATAATCAATCTGATAAATTGTCCAAAAGTATCGCAAAAAAATAAAACTTCTTATCAGACAAAATACTAGTTCGAATTGTCAGACTATACAATTTCAAGTGTAAGTTATAAATTTAATCATATACGATTAGATTTTTGTTAAAAATTAAATTGAAAATTCCCAAAATCTTTAATCAAAATATTATCAATAAAATTATTATAAATCTATATGACTTCCCTTTAAATGTAATGTCTAGTACATATAAGTATACCATAGGTTAAATTTAACTAAATCTATAACGAAATTTATTAGACATATCTATATGGAAATGTTAAACAAAAAACTTCTGCATTCCACCACAAGCATTTTTAAATAACCATTAAAAATTTCTTAAAACCGGAATTTCAAATTTTGGGTCTAATCACTAATATGAAAGTTATTCAAGTATTTTATTAATTATAAAAAGTCAAAGTTCCAATCAAGTTTTCTTTGTGTGTTTTTTTTGTAGATTGAATTACTATAAAATTTACAACACATAAATTTTATCTAAAAATGTAAAAAATAGAAATGTTGATTTAAAAAAATCTGTGAAAAAAATTTACTACTTAATATTTCTATAATTTAAATTATAGTTTTGAAATTAGGTTACGAAATCAAGTTAATATTTCAAATGAATAAACAAAAACAAATTTTAATTTATTTTTTCAACCTTTTTTGATTAGGTCAAATCGAAAACTTTTATACACACTTAAATAATAGTGACATACAAAAAATTCATTTATATTAAAGACCTTCATCTCACAATTTAGATTTCAAAATATTTAATAGTTTTTTGAGCGAACATTAAAAATTTCAATATCAGCTGAGCATATAACTAATATCATAACTTTCTTATTATTAATTACAAAGTATGTATTATAAATTTCATATATATGAAAGTTTTCAACATATATAAGAAAATTGTAATTAAAATAGAATTTTAAATATCTAAAAAATTAAATAAATACATTTATTTTTAGTAAAACTTTTTACATATATACTCAACATATTATTTATCAAAAAAAAAAATAACTTAACGTTTCCATTAATCAAGAATTTTGCCCCCACAGTGCAAATGAATTTTTTTTAAGTATCTCAAAAATCGCGAAAATATATAAATAAAAAGAAATTACTTTAAATAGAAAATCATTATAAAAAGATTTAAATTATAAAAAAATTTTACTCAATATTTACATTAAATTTATAAATTTAACTTTTTAGGGTGTGTGTGAATTGGTTAAAAATTGGTTAAAATTTAAAATTATGACAGTAAAATTAAAATTTTTGAAAGTTTTATTCACCACAAGAAGGCGCCGATATTTTATCTGCTCTGGACCTAGTATAAATTTTGACACTTTAGTTAAATTTTTGATTGAAATAAATTAATTTTAAATTCATTTATTTTTGAAAATAAATAAATTTTTGATTGAAATTTAAATTGATTTGTATCAAAAATTTGTATAAAAAAAAATTTTTTTTTTTAAATTTTGTTTTGAAAATAAAAATAAATAGTTAATAAATTTAAAAATAAAAATAATAATATTATATTATTATTAAAAATTTATTTTTGTTAAAATTAGCAAAATTAATGGGAAATATATTTTAAATACTCTATCCATATTGAATTTTCTTTAGAATTTAATTATGTAAAATTTTTAACCAATTCACACAGTTAAAATTTTTAGAAACACCCCACAGTTAAATTTTTTTTAACCTCGTGGGGATTATTTTTTAACCAAATTATTTTTAACACTTTGACACACGCCCTTAATTATTAAAGTAGATTAAAAAATTTATTTAAATTAATTTTCAAGCAAAATAAATAAAGTAGATAAAGTAGAAATTATTAAAAATGTTATTATATATTTTTTATCTACATTTTAATAAAAAAAAAATGTATTTATATTTTTAGATAATACTCGTGTATATTTAGAGACGCAAATTAAATTTAAAAAAAAAAATATGATTTTGCAAATTTTAAAACTCATTTATGAAAATTTATTTAATTTCATTTTTTTTGAAAATCATTAAAAATAATGTTAAATTACCTTAAATAACAATTATCTAAAAAAATTATGATATTGTCATGAAAACTAATTATTGTCTAAAATAAATGATTTATTTTAACTAAATTATAATTTACATTAAATTAATTATGCTTTTTGATTTATTTTTTTATCCACATAATAACAACAATCAACATTTTTTTTGTTGTTGGCTGAAGAATACCTGTTTGAATTACCTGTTTATATTTATGTTATTTTTTTTTGGTATTCCTTTTTCAGCCTTGAACTTTTTTTTTGCAAGTTTTTTTTTTAAATTTTTTCCGTTTTACTCCTACGTTTTTTTAATCACTTTATTTTACTGACCAAATTCCAATTTGCAGAAATTTAATTTTCAATAAAACTTTTTTCATAAGAAAAACATTAAGATAAAAAAATATAAAAATAAAAGATCATTGACTTTTTTTTTATAATTTATTTATTTATAAAAAAAAAATGATAAAAATCAATCAATTTTTTTTATTAACCATTAAACCATTTGGTATTTATATATAGCAAAAAAATTATGAAAACCGCAAAGCGACTGATTTGATCAGACGTCTGAGATAGACTAAATTGAAAATTTTTGAATTTGCGAACATCAGGCCAACAAAGTGATTTTAAATTATGATATAATTTAAAAATAAACAAAAAAATTAATATTAAAGATTTATTTTATTTTTTTTTTTAGTTGTTTACTGTCTCACTTTTACATACCAACTCAAATTAAAAATAATAATAAAAATCTACTATAAAGAGTGTGTAGACCCCGGCCGGCTTCTAAATAATATTGTTGATCAGATTCAGCTTAAAATTGTGTAGTTTCTCTTCTTGATCAATGTAATTCTCAGCATAGTAATATAAATATTATATGTTAATAGAAAGTTTAGATAGTGTGGTGATCAATTATATTATTTGAGATCCCTAAAAATATGCAATAACATTTATTTACTTCTTCACATAAATGTAAATAAATTTTATTTCATATAAAATTTATTTCATATAAAATTATATTTAGTTTTAGTAAACAAATTTTGTAATGATTTTCTTTAATTACTCAATTTTTTGGAGTTTCAAATTGTTGACTAAAATTTGCACTTAAAATTCGAGTATACTTAAAAGTACTGAAGAATAAAATAAAATATTGATAATAATAAAACAAAATTTGATCCTTAATTATTGGTTTAATTTAAAACTAAAAATTATCTTGGTAACTATTACTTTACCATTCTAACAATTTTACTAAAACTGACATAACCTTTTAAATGAATTTAAAAAGTTTCTAAAAAATAAAATATAAAGAAAAACAACATAATTTTTTTTAATAAAAAAGGAAAATCTATTAAAATTTCAATAACATCTGCGAACATCAAAATATCAAATATCTTACACTTAAATCTTATTATAGATATTCTTGCCAACTACATTATTAAAAAATCACAAACACAAACTCATATTTACCTACCCATATATATATGAATGGTAACACGATTATATAGTATACAAATTTTTTATAAACAAAGGAAAAATAATTTTTCCTTTACTATAAAATATAAAATTCTTCTATAATCAAAATATAAAATATATTTTATTATTAGAAATTCTGTTTAGTTTTTTGCAATCACATAAAAATCTATCAGAATTTTTAGCATTTTGAAGTAAACAAAACAAAAACAAATGCAAAAAAGCACATCACTTCTTGTTACTAAAAGAATTTGCGCCAAAATTAATAATAAAAAAAAAAATATTCTTTAATAAATTTTACTAACTTCACGTTTTTTTTTTAATTAATTAAAAAATTACAAAAATAGTGAACAAAATTTTTAGCACAATTAAAATTTATAAAAAAGAAAAATCTAAAAATTTCTTGACTGATTTTCAACGTAAAAACAGAAAAACATGAAAATATTATGAGAAACTGTCAAAAAATCTGTTTACATATTATTAAATGGCATTTATTTATTAAATTATTTTTTATTTGTACGCATGTCCTTAAAATTCAACTGACAAAAAAAAATATCATGGTTAAAATTCCTGTACTTCAAAATCTTTGGATCGAATTCGAAATCTTCACATCAAAATTTATATGACTTTATTGACACTAAAAAATCGATTTTATTTCTACTTTTTATTTAAATATAAATTTCATTAAGTAATGAAAAAATATTTGTTTAAGTAACTCAAATATGCTCTTTTATTCTTAATCATAACAATTTAGTGACAAAATATTTAAAAAAAAGACAAATATCCTTTTAACAAAAATTTGTACTTCTACAGTTTATTTCACAAGATATCAGGTAGAAAACAGTCAATCGAAAACGAAATTATCCTTTTAAAAATACTTATAATAATTAAATTGTGAAATTATCAAAACTTTTTGCTGTTGTTTATGTTATAAATTATTAACAAGAAATAGAAGTGAAAAGTTAAACTTTTTCCCGCCAATCTAAAAAAACAAAACATTTGTCAGTGTTAAAAATAAATAAGATTCTTTTTAGTAAAAATCCAACCAACCATTACCCACCACGAATTTATCTACTAATACGAGTATACCAAAACAGAGTCTAGCTAGAGAAATTCAACTATAAGTTTTTATTTTCATTATGGTTCTTGTCCGCCATTTAACATAATTTCAACTTTTACTAAAGTCATAAACACAAAAAAAAAGTCTTTATCTTCTTCTCGACTTTTTTTTTTAATGTTATTCTTACAATTTAGTATCCTGTACAAACAAGGACTATATAGATTAAAATTCATTGACCATTCTTTTACACACACACAAAAAAAACTAGAAAACAAAATTGTTACACAGGATACGCAATGAAAGAAATGTCCTTTATAAGTTTTTATATATATATTTTTTTTTGATTTTGTTGTCGGAGTTCCATTTAAAAAGATGAAGAAAAAGAAAAAAAAGAAAATAGCTTCCGATTTTCTGTAACCGCACGAATTACAAACAAACAAAAAATATAGAGAAAAAAAATTTTACGATTAAGTTTTTAAAACATAGAAATAACAAAAAAAAAAAAACAAAGTGTAACCGGAAAAATATTTACTAAAGACGGAAATAATCCGGACAAACGGTTCCTGAATAAGGAAATTAATATGATTTGCGAACTATCATTAAATTTTTCATTTTTCTGATATGTATATTTCTTTTCACATGACCCAGAAGGAATTTGTCAGCGCGTGTTTTTGATTTAAGAATTTGGAATTGGATGTGTATAAAAAGGATGAAATATTATTGTAATTTTTTTTTAAATTTAATAGATTTCAGTAGTTTTTACTTTTCAAAAATTAATATACATAATTTTAATTTGAACTATTTTCTATCTGCCTGCAACTAATTTGAATCCAAATTTAAATATTTTGATTATGAACAAAAGCAAAATTGTATTTAGAAATATATCTGTGAAAAAAATCCTTTTTCTTTGACGAAATTTTACCATTTCCCTATTATAGTATTCTCGTTAGTTTCCTTATTACTAATTTAAAAAAATATCCTTTAGAAACTATTTTTTTTCTCCAACTATATTTCCAATCCTTAATTAACTATTTTCTAAAATTTTCTAATTTTACAAATCGAAATATTAGCACACAAACAAATTTTCATTTTTCTTAGAATGTTTTTTTTTTTATTATACATTTTCTTTCTAACAATTTCCCAAATATCCTTTCAAAATCTTTTCCTTTATTTTATTTGTTTAATTTCCTAAAAAAAAAAATTAATTTGGTATAGAAAAAAAAATGAATTTTGTGAATCCGTAAAAAGACCCCAAAACATCTAGTAATTTTCTTTTAAACTATCCCCAGACAATCTAAAAATTACAACAACTTTGAAATCCCCAAGCTAATTTTTTGTTTTATTTTTTTTGGACAAATACAAAAAAACAAAAATACTCTCAAGGATGAAATTTTGTAAAGTTCTTTGCTTCTTTTATCCATATATAAATTTTAATTTTTCGTTTTTTTTTTCTCCATTTATGCTTAAATGCCGAAGGCTTAACTATATATACATACATACTAAGATTGTCAGGACGAATAACACCAAAAACACCAAAAGTTGAGCAAAAAGGAATGAGATTATCATTACTACGTTTACAGAGCGTGACGAAGCGTAAATGCAACAAAATTTAATTTTAGTCCTTTTTTTTTTGTTTGCTCCTTCACAGAAATAATAAAAAAAAAATTTATATAGCAAAAATTGTCATTGTTTTCATTGCGGCTTTTTTTTTTTTTACTTTTTTCTGTGTGTATATATTTCATATTTCTGTGGTCGTCCGTTTTGTGGGTAAGCGTAAAAGGATATATTTTTTACCGGAAATTCATTAGGATTACAAAAAAACAAAAAATAGAAAAGAAAATTTCTAACGAAAACTTATCTTATTGTGTGTGTGTGTGTGTATGTGTGTGATACTTACTGAATTAAATAAAAAAATGAAATGTGTCAGAAGGATATATTTTTTTTTCTGGTTTTCTGGTATCAAAACCTTTTTTTATTATTTTACTGTCTTGATTACATTTTTGCAGTACATTAGATTATGTAATGAGATTTTATTTAATTTTTTCGTTTATACGTATATTTTATTCCGTGAATCTACATAATAATTTAAATTAATTTTTGTATGTTTGTTGATTATTAGAGATTAAATAAGGATTTAAATTTATTTAACTGTTTTTTTTTTTGTATGAAATTGTGACCTTTTTCTTTGGTGTGCAATAATCTGTGAAACTTTATATAATATGAAACTTATGAATAATTTATGATTAATTGTTAATTATAGGTTAGTTAATATTTTTGAACCTTTTAAGGTGTGAGAAGAAAATAATTAGTTTTTTTTAAATTATTTATTTAAAAAAAAGGTCATTTAATATGTGTGTAGTGTTACCAGTTGGAAATTTGTGTTATATTTGTTAAAAATAATTATATATTCGTTTTGTTTATTATATATTCCATAACGATCTTGCAAAAATACTAATTTAGTATGTAAAAAAAATTATGACTGGATTGAATTCTACTTTGAATATTTTATGCTACTCTTCTTTTACATACTATTAATTATATCCTACAATTTTATTCTTTGCATGATACAATTTCTTTTTATTTTCAATATATTCTGGCAGGCTTCAAATAATTGCTAATATCCCTCTTGTGATTATAGGCTTAATTGAATTCTGTATCCAATATTGGCCGGTAATCAGACAATTATATTGATATAATCATACTATAACGTATAAAATATTAATCAGAATCATGATCCAATCTCTCGAAAATGTGTACAAAACATTAAGCAAAAGTCACAAGAAAGTTTTTACTAATTTTTTCTGCAATTTTTTATAGAATTATTAAAATAATATCTTCATATTAACTTTGTAATAAAGATTTTAAAATTGAAACTATAATTTACAAAAAAATCATTTGTCCTTTACATTAACCAAACATATGTAAGTTATTTATCAATTGTAATAATTAAATTAAATTCCATTCTACTTCAAAAGCATTTTAATTAAAAAGTATAATTATTAAATTTAAAAAAAAAACTTAATTGGTAATAAATCTGCCACAAATACTTTATTATTCTTCTCCATATATATTGACTACACAAAGGACAAAAAGGTACATTAAAAATTTAAATCCTTAATCACTATTTATGTTACTAAAACGAACAAAAAAAACTTTTATTATTTATTATCCTTGTGAACGGAAAATGCATAGTGTAAAATCATTTGAATACAAATCAAAAACAGAAATTCTATAAATCAGAAGAAGTACACACAGGGAAAAAAACTTGTTAGCATTGACCTAGAAAATTTAAATTATTTAGTAAGCGATAAATTTATTTATGTTCATTACAATAAAACAATTTATGTTAAAATACATAATTTAATAACAACATGTATGTATACACAAAGTTTCTGAAATAAACGATTTAATTGATTTGTATTTTTTGAAATTTTATAGAAAAAATAATTATTGTACTTGCATTCAACAATAATTAGAAAATACTTCTAGGTTTAATTGATTCAATTAAAAAAATTTGTAGAAATTAAGTAATTTTCTATATACAAATTAAATTGATTTTAATCAATTCGAAATGTTTTTCTGAACAATATTTTTTTAACTATATAATTTTTAAACCGCAAATAATTTATAAAACTTTTACTATAAAATAACTATATTGTTACAAAAGCCACAAAAATGTTGTCTAAGGATAATAATATAATTATATTTCTATATACTATTATTATAGTATAATTATAGTGCATTTTATCGTAATTTGTTATTATTTTTCTTAGCATAGTATATAGTACCTACAAAAATAATGTGACAAATCTGGAAAATAAATTTATTTTAAAGTTTTCCAAACAATTCTTGTAAACCATAATTGTATATTATAGTTTATATAGTATAAATGAATCTGACATTGTAACTTTAATGGTAAATTACATTATTTATAATTATAAATAATGAAGGTATTAACCATTTCGATATAGCTATATTTTGGAAAAACTTTGATAAATAAGTTTAAAAGATCCTTAAAAATGCATTTAGTCCTTTTTGTCAATTTTTAAAACTTTCTGTATATCGATTCTGTATAATCGATTGATGTAAATCGATTTTTTCGGATATTGCACCTCTTGAAATTAGACAGCTACAAAATAGTGTAAAATTGTCTACATTTATCTGCATTATCGTTAAAAGAATTTATGTTTTTATAAGTATTGGGACAATTGTACTCATAACGACAGGAGAATACCAATTTTTATATAATTTTTTGTTGTTGCAGAATTCAAAATTATGAAGTATCGCCAAATTGAAGCAGGCTAATATTTTCAATTATAATTAACTACAATATTTTATATCCTATTTTCGAATGTGCTGCTTGTTTAAAAGTCCGAAATCGTTTTCTTGGAGGCAGACAAAGTTAATAGTACTTATTTTCAGACAATTAATATCGCAGTAGTCTGCATAAGTAATTAGCTCCTTACCGACTTCTATGAAATATGCTATACTAATATATTTTATTTCTTTATATAATTAAATTCTGGCAATTTTTATCAAAAAGTCCTTATTCAATATGAAAATATGAAATATCCTTGAATTTACAATTCATTAAAATTAAAATAACTATTATATATGCCTACTTAAAAATTAAGGTTAGAGACACCCATTATTAAAATTGAACTTAATAATTTACTCATAATCCTCAAACAATAATTCATTTTTTCCTCATTTTTAAACAGCGACCCTTAACAAAACATTAATCTTGATTTTTTTTTTCTGTTATCATCTGAAAAACTGTTTTATTAATATGATAAAGGTATGACAGTAATTGAATTTGTTATGAAAATTTTATGCTGCTATATCAAAAACTATATGTATAAAAATATCAAACCGATCAGATTAAAATTTTCTGTAGTGCATAACAAAATAGCATATACAATACATATATATAAATACATAAATATTATGGTTAAAGTATAAGAGAGAAATCAAAGCAGCAACAAAATAACAATCTATAAAAATTTATTTTCCATATTTTTCATCATCAAAAAAGAAAATTTATATAAGTAAAAAAAAAAAAAATTTCCTTTTTAAAACACATTTTTTTGTTTGTCGGGAAAAATATATGATAACGTATGTATAACAGAAAATGTCGAAAAAATAAAATGATTTATGTAATATCAGATAACTAAAAATGTCTATAAATGGTTTTTATGGTATCAACAGAAAAAAAAAAAAAAGAACAACATAAAAATATATTATTTTCCTTATGTTTTCAACGCAATTTTCATTTTATTTTTTTGATGAGGTGAAAATTACATATACAATATGTGTAACATATATTTATCTGTAACATATATATACCCTTTTTTACTGCAATATATAGTTCAATTTTGGAATGGGATGAACTTTTCACTATTGAATCAAGTCAATTGAATTTATTACAAGTTAAAAACTTTCCTCGTTGGTTGTTTTAATTTACCAAAAACAAGTAATAAATTTTTATAAAAAATAAAAAAATATTTTTTTTATACTTTTTTCAATTTACGAAAACTTTGTAGAGTGTGTAGCTAATAAAAATTGCTCCCTGTTGGAATGATGCTTAATTAAAAGTTACATAATACAAATTTACGAACACACAAAAAAAATTTATGTTCCGGGGGAAATTTTAAAATGTATAAAAGCCACAAAGCAATTAAAATTGGATGGTTTTTTTTTTTTAGCCTATAAAATTTTCTTGTAAAAATATAAAAATAAATAGAGAAATATTTTTACATATCCTTGAGAATTTTGTATAGTATTTTATGTAATATAAATAAACTTCCTGATATGGTCATACAAATTGTTATGGAATTTACGAAAATATTATATTAAATATAAATGAAAATAAAGTTTTTTTACGTATTATTCAATTATTCGCGTTGATAGATACCAAACTTACCTATATTGGAGAATGTCGATATTTTACGCCAAACAAGCAAGGGGTACGTGTACCCCTTTGCAATATTTCGAAATAAAGTTAAAAATTGAATTAATATTTTCCTTCTAACTAAATTAAAAATCTTAATATTATTTCAAATCAATATAGAATATTAAATAATTATAATAAACTTTCAAAAAAATTCTTTGGCACAATCAATAAAACCTTAAAGGAATGTATATTAAATAAAAGATCATATATCCTTAACAACTTAAAGTCATTTTTTATTGATTTAATCTTCTTCAGCAAAAAGAAAAAGATGAAGAAAATATTTTTATATCTTAAGAAAAAATTTAAAATAGCCTCAAAAAATCAAGAACCCAATTTTTTTGTGGATATTTTTAAATTGAAAATTTTGTGTTGGTTTTTTTTTTATATATTTTCTTTATTGTTGTTTATTAAGAAATTTATTATTCTGGGACTCAAAAACCATTAAGAAAATTCTATGTATTATATTTCCCAAAAGTGTTTAATTTTATTGTCTAATTTATTATGTTTTCACTATTAAAAAAAATTCCTCCTTCCTTGATTTATGTTACTATATTATATTTACTATAAAGAAAATTTTTCGTATATATTTTTTGCACAATAAAAGAATAAATATTTTTGATCATTACTGACAATGTAACCCACCACCTATATATGGAAGATGGAAAATAACTATTTACATTAATTTTATATAATATTAAATTTTTGTTTTAAATGGATTGAAAAATTTAAATTTTATTTTGTCAATCAAAAAAGGACAAAGTCATACAAACAAATTAATTCTGAATTTAAAAAAAAAATGTAAAAGATAATATAGAAAAGTTTTAAGGACAAGAATATATTTTAGATTTCTTGAA
This sequence comes from Empis stercorea, assembly GCA_949752835.1. NCBI lineage: Eukaryota > Metazoa > Arthropoda > Insecta > Diptera > Empididae > Empis > Empis stercorea. The sequence continues at coordinate 52,537,112 of OX457087.1, read as the reverse complement.
TTGTGGTTTGAATTTATTTACTTAATAGAAATTTTACTCTTCATTAAATTCGAAATAATTTAAATTATGTAAAAAAAAAACAATATTCTGAAGTGATCTTAAAAAAAGTGCATTAAATAAATTCTTCTTCAAATTTATTATATTAAAATTTACATTATAATTTTTAATTATTACTGGCATGAATTTTATGGTTTTATACCACAAATAATTTTAATATTTTTTGATATTTTTTCGACCCAATTATTTGAAATGAATTGGCAGTTAGTCGTGCTTTTATGTTACAAATTAGTCTTTTTAAAAATCAATTGAGCCTTTTTGATCAAATTAACCATTTTTCAACTAAAATAGATTAAATTATGTAAATTAGAAACATTTTAAATCAATAATTATTAATTTTTTAATTAAAAAAAATTTAATTTATTAATTTGTAATTTAAACTAAGAAAACGAATTTACCTGCAAAAAGAGGAAACCGATTTGCAAAAACACAAATTTAGTTTGCCAAATGACTAATATGACTTACAAAAATAATAATTTGGTATGTAAAATGACTATAATTTTAACTTACCAAATGCTATAAATGTTTTAAATTGAAAATTAAAAAAAAAAAAAAATAATATCAGAAAATTTATATATCAATGAATATTAACGAATTTCTGTGTAATTGATTATCAAATAAATTACAGGTATTAAATATAATCTCATATATATCTTATATAACTGACAGAGAGACCAGGGTATGCACACATTGGAAATTATATGATAAATATATGACTTTAAGGATTAAATATTTTAATTTATAGTATATTATAGATCCTTCAAAAAAAATATAATTAAACATTATTTAAAAATTATTCCGAATTTTATAAAAGGTTAATTTTCATTATAAAAATAAATATAATTAGTTTGCCAATGAACTAAAAGTTATTACAAGGATTTAATTTGATCCTTTATCAATATCCATAAAATAACAAACTTCATTATATTAAATTTTAAAGTGTTTTCAGAAATATAAATCAAATTAATCATTATATACATGAATTATTATTAATTAAAATATGAAATTAAATTTTAAAAACGAAGTGAAAATAAATTTCAAATTAATTAATTTGTTAATCAAAAGTTAATACATTTTTTTTTCAAATTTAAAGAATTGAATAATGAAAAATTCAAAATTAAATTTTATTTATTAATTCATTATTAAAATAATATTTATTATATAATTATCATTTGTATATACATAATGATAATTTAATTTAATTAAAATATAATTTAAAAGAATTGTAATTTTGTAAATTAAAATATGCAGCATTTTTAAATCTAAAAATTACATCTTGATGTAACAAAATTCTCTAATATATATATTTCAATTAATATCTCATGTAAAAGTTCTACCAAAAAACACGAGAAAATTACTATAAAAAATAAAATGAAATTACAATTTAACATTTGGGTAAAAAATTAAAAAAAAAGAATTTATGTAGCTATAATGGAAAGATAAAGAAAAATCTAAAAAAAAAATTATGTAGTTACTATATTTTTAATTGTTGTTAATGGCAATTGTGTCTAGCAAATATAAATTTTCAGCTAATTACAATTTTCGTTTTTACTTTTTAGTCCAACAAAAAGTTGTAAAAAAAAGTGATTACACAAGATGGTGACAATCAATTTAAAATAAAAGATTTTTTTTAGAAAAAAGGCAGACATTTACAAAAAAAATCACTTAAATATTTGATTTGATAATTAAAAAGAATTTTTGTTCATAATTTATAAATAAAGTTTTCAATTTACCAAATTTTTGTCTGTAATAGGACAAATTTTGTTAGATGCATTAATTTTACCCAGAAATAGGAAAACATTTTTAATAAATTCTTGTTTAATTTTATTTAATCGTAAATTACTTAAATAAATGAAGCAGTGATAAAAATTGTATAGTACAGACGGAACGTTAACGAATTAAATTACAAACCGCATTGCGGCAAGTACCAAAAAAAAAAAATAACATCATCAAAATTAATGTTATTCTTTCGGGGTTGATAACATGCGCATTTCTTTTTTCTTTTTATTATGATCACGGTTTTTTATTACATATTATAATTTAAATTTAATTTATTTTTGTAATTTAAATATCCCTAAATTGATAAATTGTAAAGACAAACAAATTAGATAAAAATATGATAAGAAATATAAAAATTACTTAAATTTATTAAAAAGTTTAGGAGTCTTGCATAAATTTAGGCGTCTTGAAATGAGAAATAAGAATAATAATAATCTTACTATAAAGAGAAGAAGGATCAGGCATCTAGAATCTACACTAGACAGAACTGGTTACAATGTAAATTTAATCATAAATTGAAGAAAACATAAAATTTTTATTATTATTTCACATTAATTATAATTTTTTGTAGCCTAAAATGTCTACACATAATATTGCCATAGTGAACCAGTTTTTAAATTTCAAATTGATCTTTATATCATTATTTTCATAAAATTTTAATTATTCATATTAAAAGGACACTATAATTATAAACGTTTTCCAATTTACAGCAATAATTTTATAATTTTAATAATAATTAACTTTTTCAAATATATTTCAATTTAATTAATTAAGTACTTAATTCGTATATTAATTTTCCACCTTAAAAATCAAAAATAAACACATTTAAGTCCTTAAAATTCCTTAAATTTCACAAAGTGTTTTCAAATTAATAACAACGACAAAAACAACAAGAAAAATTTCATCTTTTAATTGCCTACTAACGAGGATAATAATTATATTGATTTTAACATTTATTTATATTAAACATATCCTTCATTCCTGCTCCTTATTTATACCTTTCCCTTGTTCCTTTTCCTTGTAATGTCAAAAAAAAAAAACAATTATATTTTTTCCCTTAATAATGATGATAACGAATAAATATTTCTCCTTATCCAAAAAATTTTCCCTTAGAACCTTTCCTACTGCAAAAAAAAAAATGTAATGTATATTTTGTTGTTATATTTATAATATTGATTAATCCTTTTTGTGATAAATTGATTAAACATCTTGTCGTAACATTGTTTGGTTGATTGAAAAGAAAAAATACTGAAAAAAAATTTCAAAAGAAAATTCTCTTAAACATAATTTTTTTTTTTTCCTTTTTTTTTGTGATGATTAGACAGTTTTTGTTCCTTTTTCCTTCCTTTGACACACACACACTTATTTATAATAGAAGTAAAATAAGGAAAAGTGTATATGTACACACCTGACAGATGACGCATAAATATTATGTCGAGACTAGAGAATGATTGATTTGTTTGTGTTATATTTAAAGGGAAAAGTCTTTCGTCTTTTCCTCTTATTTTTTTTTGTGGAAAAACAACAATAAAAAATTTTAATGACAAATTCCAATATTTTATTTTTTCTTTTAAATTTTTTTTATAATTCCACGTCTCAATATTTTTTGCTGAATCATTTATTAAAGTTCAATTTGATCCAATTTAATTGTATTATATTAGATTTTTCCTGGGTTATAAAAAAAAATAAAAAGGATATTGACAAACTTTTATTTTTTCTTGTTGTTATCATAAAAAAATGTGATAAAATAAAAAAAAAAATATTTATTTTATTTTTTAGGTATTTTTATTCAGTTCATAAAATCAAAACCAAAGAAAAACTAATAAATTGGAAAAATTGGAAAATTCTACAAGCAAGAAGGAAAAAATGTTGTCCTATAAAAATTTTTTTTTTTTCTAAATCATATAAAATAAATTTATGATTAATAAAAAATGAACCAATTTCAATTTACAGTATAAAATTTTATTATTATAGGGAAAAAAAAAGGATTATTAAGGTAAATTTGGAGCGAAAGATATTAGATTTTTAAAGTGATATAGGATTTTCAAGTGAAAGTTATTTAAAAAAAAAATTTCATTTTATTGGGAAATTTTAATGTGTAAAGTTTGATAGATTGGCAGGAAAAATCAATTCTAGAAATATTTTAAATATGAAAAGTGTAAAATTAATTATTTAAATTTCTATCGCAGTATAAATTAAATTTGTTTGTAAAATAAGAAGCAGTACACACGAAGCTCAGTAATATTTTAAATAATCACAACTTAATTTACCTAAAAAATATTATACTTAACTTAAAATACTTAAAATATTATATTGTAATCTAAGAAATAACCTTTTAGATTAACTAATTAAAATCAAATTTTAATAAATTATAGCAAGGAATCTTTTAGATTGAAATTTTTTCTATAATATTTCTAAAGCCAAAAATTTGAAATTAATTTTTATATTAAATACTTTTTAATAAAATTTTGTATTGAAACTTTTTACCAATATTAAATTTCTAAATTTAATATTTGAAATTTATTGATTTTTATTTTTATTAAATATAATTTTCAACATAGATTAAATTCCAAACTTATTACAAGATAAACATAATTTCCATAAAAAAAATTAATACTCTTAAAGTATTAAAGTATCAGGAAAAAGTAAATCTTAAACAAGTCTTTTTTTTTTGCCTGTTTAACTTTAAATCTTTTTGTCAAATGAGACTATGATTAATCAGTAATCAATTATGACAAAATAATTTTCGTATTAAATTTTCTGTAGAACCACAAAAAGTTCATTAAATTTTTTTCTGGTATATTGTGTAAAAAAATATACAATTTCGTTCAATTCAATGATTTTTTGTCTCCGGAGGATATTAGAAAATAAATTTTATATTATATAGTTTGGTTTTTCATTAATATCCTTTTTTCTGTGGTAAAAAATCTATATTTCAATTGTAAATATTTTGTTATTATGTAGTTTCTTAAAGGACGATTAAAAATTGTCTGGAAAATTGAAAAATTATTTCAATTGTAATATAAAAATAAATTAATATGCAATTGGAAAAATCGCTTATAACTAACTTTTTACTAAAGGGAAAATGTACAAATATTTAAGGACATTTCTTGATTGTATAAATATTAATTATTAATGATTTTTTATTTGATTAACTTCTAATTAAGGATAAAATTATTAAAAATTTAATATATTTAAATTTTGTAATTGTAGTCAAAATTTTAATGTAAGAGTGAATCTTTACTGAATCTCACTTTTTAATTTGGCTTTTAAGTAATATAGTCTAACTAAACTATTATATTTTAGTTAATAAACCTTAAATCATAAACTTAATTATTATTATTATTTCGTATATAAAAAATTCTTTAAATTTTTCTTCTATTAAATTTCAAACTTAAAAAGGATTTTGTAAGCTTTCATATATATAGAATCTGTTGCCACAAATTTTTATATATTTTTATATTTTAGCTTGAACTCAATCCACAAAAATATTATCTATATGTAATAAAAAAACTAATATTACTTTGATTATTTTATTTCAAACTCGTGTCTTAGTCCGAAACCTTAAAAAAAAAATTACTTTAAATAATTTGCAAATATCATAAATTAGTCAACAAAATGGTCCAAAGTTATATTTTTTCCAAAGAATTTCCAAAAGAAAAATAACAAAATTTTTTTTTTTCCAAAATCTATCTTCACATTTGGTTAACATTAAAAATTTATAATAATATAACAACCATACAAGAAAAAAAGGAATTTCTATGAACAATCTTACAAAATTTTCCTTGTTTTTAGAAAAACGTGTTAATACGTAAAAAATTATATACGTTTTTTTTTGTTTTGTTTGGTTTTTCTGTTTCTCGTGTCTCTATCATTTGTACAAAACAAAAAGTAGAATAGAGAGTTGAAAGATATAAAAAAAAAAAAATTCCAAAATGAAAATATCTTTCAATATTAATAAACACATTCTTTGAAATTTCATCATTGTTTTAAATTATTCACAAAAGAGTCCTGTATATACGTATTCTCATATCGTAATATAAATGAACGTATATAACAACAACAGCAACAGCCATTATGCATATAAATTGAAGATATACCATCACCTTCCTTAACATGCCTAACACTGGTTCAATCTACCATTTCAAGTTTTTTTTTTTTCGGTGTACAATATATTTATCCTAGTAAAATTGGTATCCTGGGAATTTGGTATTCAGATTTTTTTTTTCTACTTATTTGTTTTTTTTTTTGTGCCTGTGCCTCAAGAATAAAATCTCAAGGATACAAGAGAAGAAAAAAAAAATTGTGTTCTTGGAAAATAGTAGGAATATTGAATTGGATTTTTATTAAAAATGGATTGAAAATATATTGAATAACTTAGTTGCAATGATTGCGAAAAAATGAGATTTCATTTTATTTTTCTTAGGAAAAAAAAAGTTTTTATCTTATTATTGTTGTATAGGTGTAAGAAGGATATTTATTTTTATAATGATATTGTAAAGTATATTTGAATGAATATCTTTAAATATATTTCAATATTGGAAAAAAAAAGTATTATAATGAGAAAAAAATTATTTTCACATGAATATCAATTTAAATTTGACTTAAGGTATATAAATGTAAGGCTTTCGAACTGACAGGAAGGTGTTTTGATCCATAATGTCATTCAATACTATAAATATGAAGATTATTTGAATATAATTATATTGATTACATTTTGGTTACTGTCGATTTAAATTTAACTTTTAGTTAGATAATTGTAAATGAACACATTTGTTAATACCCCCAAATATTAATTGAACACCTTTGTTAATACTCTTAAATATTAATAGTATAATTATTATTATATACATAATCTTCTAGTATGGTAAAAATATACATAAACTTCTGGTTGTATTAGTAATATTAATATATTTGTTATGTAGTAGAAATTTTGTTAGACAGCAATATTCGATCTGTGCTCAAAGCTTAGGTACAATCAAAATTGCAATTTCACATAACATTAGAACAAAATCCTTTTTGAAAATATAGAAACTGAAAACTGCCAAAAGAAAATTCATGATATAAAAATATTTATCCACTATAGTCCTTTTTCGATTACTCTTTATCACAAAACTATATCAATTTCAATTAATTACACAATTTAATATAAATTAAATAAATATTAAAATACAAAATGAATAATTCGATTAATATTATTGTTCTATAAATTAGCCTTTTGGGAATATTTTAATTATACAATAAATGTTTTAAATATTTTCTATTATTTGAGATAATATGTGTATCAAAAGTTTTCAATTTAACTAATTAGTTTAATATAATTAATTTAATCAATTGATATAGTAAATAATTAATATAATTTTATGGTAAAGAACAATCCGATTTTATACATATATAAATTATCAAATTTTTAATTAAATTTTTGTATAAGATTATTTAATAAATTCTTTATAACTAATCAATAAAAACTTTAAAATTAAATTTGCTTTAAGAAAATATTTTTGTGTAAAAAATCCTTTAGACGTTTTATCGTATTTGGCAAAATTTTTCTATACTCTTTTAAAAATATAAAAAATGATATTGAAAGTGATAGTGAGCTCCGACAATTGTCGAAAACATGTCGAACAATTTTTCAACATTTCTTATGAATTTATCTACAAAAATAAAATTTCATTGTCAGAATCATTTTCACATGTTACCATATGTATAATTATTTTCCATGCATTGAGAAAAATGACATGATTACTTTTTCTTTTCCATTTTTCTACTTTCTTATACATAAGTATTATACGAATATATAATGTATGTAGTTAACAATTGGTGAATTAGCATAAGAAGGTAATATTTGATCAAGTATTATGGAAAAAATTAAATTTATATTAATTTTACATAATATGCTATTAATTTGAAAAATATTTAATTTCGTTTTGTTTCATAAAATTTGGTTGAAATTTATCACAAAAAACGATTAAAAGAACTTCCATTTACTTAAAAAATATACATACATGAATTTTAATTATAAATGTATTTATTATAAAAAATATTCGACTATAAAATTTTATGTTATATTATTTTTTGATATTTATAATCTAGGACAATGCGTCAGATTTACCAGAAAAAAATAGAAACGAAAAAAGTAAGAATTTTAAAGTGGAAAAATATACCAGTTTCAATATATAAACAAACAACAGGATACAATGAGAAACATTATAAGATAGATAACAGAAATTTTTTTGGAGTATATCCAAAAACAAAAAAATTGAACCAATATGTATACCAATTTGAAATGAACCAAAAACCAAAAAAAAAAATATTAAAGTGAAAAAGTAAAATACTTGGCTATACAAACCCAACAGTGATTTTTCCAGACATTTTCATTTCTTTTATACAACTATGAAAAAAATTTTTTCTCGGTATATAGTTTAATATTCCTGCAGCTAATTTTATCCTAGACAGATCTTAGATAGTGTCACACATTTATAATTTTATATCAATGTTTATTTGCAATTTATTTTTTTTTTTCGGTATGGCAAAATATTTATCATATTTTTTCTTCTAAGTTCATGTTTATTAAATTTTTAAGAAAAAGGACACCTTCCGTTTAAAGAAAAAAGCACAACAAATTTTTCATAATTTTCCAGTCATTGACATTTATTTTGTTGAGTTGTTATTACAAAATTTTATGCAATATTATTTTATGATTATTATGTACATCAGGGACTTAAAATATTCAGCGGATGTAGTAGACGACAAGGTTATTGACACTATAATATTTACCAATCAATATTAGGCATGAAAAAAAATAATATAAATTGTAAATTGAACATTCATTATTTTTTTTTACTTGTTAGTATAACCCCCCAGCATGGAAACATTGGAGACATATTGATTTGGCTCTGTACATTTGTCGTTTCGATCGAAAATTGCCTTTAAAATAATATTTATTTAATGTCAAATGGTAGTAAAAAAAAAATGTTGCAAATTTACAGATTCAAATCGATTTATGACCTATTCCATAAAAGTTCAAATCACAACAGTGTTTTTGATTGTCAAATTTATTGTGTAAACTTTACAAAAATTTCAATATTTCAACTATATTTATTTATTTTAGATTAAAAAAATTTTATGTCTGTGACAAAGGATTATGGATTTTTGTTTTATATACATAAATATCAGACAAATGTTTATTTTTATAATAGCTCAGACGTTATTTAGTTATGATTAATATTGATTTTAATCTAGTCATATTTTGTTAAAAAATTGCTATCACTTTAATCTGATATTCATAAGACAAGTATAATGGATCATCCATTATGTATAATGTGAGAAGTCATATTACCCTTGAAATGTTTTAAATTAGGTACAGATTAACATTGATCAATTTATGTTAAAAAAATGACAAATATTAATTATAAATTTAAATAAAAACATATTTATTTATTAAATATATGATAGTGAATTATGAATCATAATGATAAAATGACAATTTACCAAAGGATCATATAGATAAATTATTTAAAACATTAATCACATTTTGTAAGGAAAAAAATTAGAATTATCTTAATATAAATTCAAATCAATCATTTAATTCAAATTCCACCAAACTAATATATTTCAATTTTAATTATAACTACATTTATCTTTCTGAAATTAACAAAAAAAAATTCCAACAATTACAAAATATAAATATACTTTCAAATTTCCTTATTACATAAAAACTTTCAAAATTATTATTTCGTATAATCATTCCCATTGGAAATCCATTAAATTATTTGATTAAATGGAAAAATAATTCAACTCTCTTATAATTTAGTTTACAAAAATAATTTCCTTCTTCAAAAAAATAAAATTTCTCTAATACGAACTTAATATACCATAAATTCTAGACAATTAAATGCAAAAGAACATTTTTGTAAATGTTCATTAGTAAAGGATAATCTCTAGCTAATTATTTTGATGATTTAACACATGACTAATAACACAACAAAAAATAAATAAATTTTATCTAACAGTAGATATAGGATAATGTTTCTTTCTGTTCTTGATGACAAATTCATATTCTTGTATGCTTGTATCTATCATTTTGGTTCAAGTATCTTATATATACGACAGACACAAATATTATCTTATAAGAATTTTTGTTAAACATGAAAATATATAATTATTATATACATGTAAGAGTATTGTATAAACTAAAAGTTATACTTAAATACTAAAAATTATTTCTTTTTAGTTTGGAAAAAAATATTATTTAATGAAATTTATCAAGAAAATTGAGCTATAATAATATCCTGGGAATTTTCTTTCATTTATACACATAATAATATATATAGAAGTATAAATTTGAACGTGATAAATTCGATAATTAGAAATTAAAGGTTTTCCTTATTATTACAGTTATATTATTAGTATTTATATATGTATATAAATTTTCTTTATGTATAGTCATGACCTATTAGAATATAATTAGAAATATTTTAGAAAATGAATGTCTGCTATAACATTATTAAAGTTTTGTTTAATAAACGACTTTTCTGTAATAGTAATTTCAAATTAAATTTTATAAGACTTAAGTACTATAGTACATATATCTTTTATTTTGTAATTAGATTAAATTTAATGAAGTTGGAAATTTTCCAATTTTCACAAAGGAAGTAAATATAAATATAACTAATTTTGTTTTTTTAAATAAATTATGCAATAGGAAAATAGAGCTTGTAATATTGAAAATTACAAAATTAATGAGATTAATTTTCTAACTTAGAATAAGGAAATGTTTCAAGTTAATATTTCGATTGACAAAATAGAGTAATACCATATACTTACAAAGTCTTTTAAATAGTTAGGTAATATAAATGTTAATAAATATAATTTAAATTTAAATTTATTTTTGGTTGCTTTTTAATTTTATGTTGAAAAAGATAACTTTTATCGATTGGAGCTGTGATATATTAATATTAAATATTCGGAAAAATCAAAGCTTTAAGCAAAACACAAATTCGTGCAATAAAAACTAATTCTCACCACTTATCTATCGTTTATTATCTTTAGTGGTCTGGATACCACAATCAACACTAATTATTTTATTATATTATGTCGCAAAAACCGAATATTTGTTGCAAATAATAATGATCCTTACCACGCCATGAAGAAAATCATACTGACCGGTAGTCCCAGATAGGTAATTAATTGTAAATGTAAAGAAATTGATATCTAATTCTTAATTATCTATTAAATATTTGTTAATAACCTTTTGAATTCATGTCTTAAATTTTCCTTAATCAAAACAATTATCCATTTCATTGATTTTTTTTTATTATAACATTTATAAATACATAAAATATATATTATTTTAAATATAGATAATATTAATTGGCCATTATATAGTAGTAGAAATAGAAATTTCCTGTAATATTTTTACATTTCTTTATGGACTGTAACATCACATGCTTCATTTATTGAATTTGTACTTGTCGACGACACTATTAATGCCTTCTCCGAATCTGTTAAATTAATATTTTTATTTTTCAATTCATTTTGTATTGATACCAAAAGATCTGGTGAATTTGATCTTTGTTCATTTTCAACTGAAAATGAATTACGATTTTTATTATCTCTATTTAATTCATTATCTTTTTCATTATCATTCAAATCAATATTATTATCATCATCATTCTTTTTCTTTTTAATACGTTTAGAGCCACGAGTTAGTAAAATAACAGCTGGTGATTCTTCTGGTAATGCTTGTATAACGGTTTTTAACATTTTTGGTGGTGTTTCTGGTAATTTTGGATTACCAATAACAACATCAACTTTAAGTGCACTACGACGTGCTTCTTCTTTTTCTCTAGCAGCATTCTTTTGCATCAATATTCTAGCACGTCGTTTTAATATTGCCTGTGCATTTGGGTAATAAACAATTACTTCATTTAAATCACTTTTTGATAACACAAATAAATTAGAAAATCCTTTTGAACGTACATCAGCTGTACGACGATTACCATCACCGCCATTCATTGCTAATAAACTTATTTCACCAAATACTGAACCTTCTGATAATGTTGCTAATACTAAATCATTATTTGGTCCACCCATTACCTGAACTTGACCCAATTTTATTATATACATTTCTTTACCAACTTCACCTTTCCGACAAACCGAATCACCTGGTAAAAATGTAACTGCACGTAATTTAAGAACTAAATCACGTAAAAGTGCTTCTTCACAATCAGCAAATAATTGAACTTTTGATAATGTTTGTATATGAACAGATATTGCAATATCAGTTTTTAAATTGATTGGTAAAGAATCCAAAATATGACTTTCATCTAAATTGATTTTTAATTTTTAAGGACTACAATTTACAAATTGTTAAAAAAAAAAAGAGTAGAAATTATACCTAAAGTTCTTTGCTGATCCCATGTAAATTTAAACCACATTTTCACTCGACGTTGTACATCATTTGGTAAATTTAATCGTCGCATATATTCTAATGTTTCATCTTCTAATTGACGATATTCATTTTTTGTTCTTGTTGCTGTACTAATGATATCACGTATTTGACCAATTAACAATGCAAAAACAAATACACCCATTAGCCAAGCTGCTGTCATAAAAACATATTCACCTTCTTTTTCAGGTTTTGGATTTTTACCTTTAAGTTTTGTGTAACAAAAAAAATTTACGTATAGAAAAATGTTTTTTTTTGTACAAAATTTTAGCTTACCAATTGATGTTGCAGTTTTTGTAGCAAATGCAAAACATCTAACATATGGATGTCCACGTCCACTAAATACCCATCGATTCGTACCTAAACCTATTTATATATGGTATAAATAATATTTATTTAAATTTTATCCATGATAGAAAATTAGATTCTCTTAACTAAAATTTAGTATAAAATGTTAAACAAATTTGAAATTATTGATATAAAAATTTTGTGTCATATTATTATCATAACAGTGTCAGTGTCATATTAACAAAGTATTATAATTTTCTACAAAATATTATAAATTCATATTTAATAACGCGTGAATAAAATGTGTAAATAGATTTTAATCCAATCTTTTCCACAAAATTATTTGATAGTAAAAAGCTGAACACAATTGTGGTATTATTTACTTATTGATATTAATGTGATATTAGATTAAAATTTTGCGCAGTTTAAACATTTACAATTAAATTTTCGATACGATATAAAATCTATTTTTACTATGAGCAATCATTAATCTAAGAATGAATAAAGTCCACGAATTTTTGCATTTTAATATTGAGACATTACTAAATTTGCGATTCCTCATCATATTTAAAAATAATTGAACCAGAAACTTATTTTGTATGCTTTTGTAAATAATTAAAAATTTTCGATTTGTTTTTTAATAAATAATAGAAAAATGATTTTAAATAATTTAATTTAAATATGTAATTAAATTTTTCATCGAACATCGAAAATAATCTATCAAAATTTCCAAATATTAAAAATTAAGTTTCCAAAAGAAATGATTGTATAATAACTTCAAAATTATCCAGTTTATTTCTTTTAAAACTAATTTGGAAGTCATTCAATCATAACTAAATTACAGGCCAAAAGAAAACTAATAAAATATCAAAAGTTATGTCTGTATTATTAAATAATTTGTATTGTAGTAAAATATTTCTTCCACAAACTTTACTGAAAATTTATCCTAACTAATATGCTAGAAAATTTAGTAAAAATATATTCAATAAAACTTTTATCAAGTTCAAGTAAAACTACTTCTAAAAATGCAATTATAAACTTGGAAAAAGCTTTTAAAAATTAAATGTAATAAAAATGTGTACATAATAAATATTTTGATCAACTTTATTCAAATTTATATTTAAAAAAAAAAAAACTTACCTTGTAAAGAACTATACGCATAATATGAACATGCTGTCAAATGTATCATATAAAGCATATAAGTCAAGGTTTTAGCAACTCGTACCTGAATAGAATATCAAAAATGAATTTAAATTTTAATTTTAAATATTACAAAAAAAATTCTCTCAAAGAAACTTACAAAATGTGGTGATGATATTACACGATCCAATAATTTAAAAACTTCCCAAAAACTTTGAATTTTCAATAATCGAGGAAACCTAAAGTAAACAGCTTTTGTACCATATTTAAAATAAAATAAATCCAATGGTGTTAATGATAATAAATCCAACTACATAATAAATAAAAGTAATAAATTCTTCCAATAAGAAAAATACTTTAAAAAATTTAAAAAATCAATTTTTGATACTGTACCTTAAATTGTAATTTTCTTATATAATTTTTTCTTGTTAAATGTTTATCTTTAACCCAAAATCCTTCAAATAAATACATAACACGATGTTTAAAAAATATTACATCTAACATATAAATAATATCAGCACAAAAATCTAATATTAACCATGTATTTGTATTTTCTGGTGTTTGAAATGGAAATGCTGATCGTAATGGTATTACCCATGCATTATATAAAAAACTAATTGATACTATACATAACCATGAAATATATAATTTTCCTTGTGGATCTAAAACACCACTATCCTTGCTACCACACAAACTATTGCATATAAATGAATTGGCACGTATTGATGTATTATCAGGATGAAATACATTACGATTTAAATTTGTTGATGATGAACTTGTTGATGGTTGACCATCATTTTTAATCTGTTTTTGATCTTGCCGATTTGGTGGCGGTGGTGGAGATGGTGAACTAGCACCACTTGATGGTGTTGGCGGTAATTCAAGACGTGATTTTACTTTATTTGTACGTGCTGTAAAACGTCGAACTAAATGCCGCACTTGATCACGAACAAATTGTTGGCCATGGGCGTCAAGACTGTTAGCAAATTATTTAAATTGATAAACACCATTTTTTTTTTAAATATAATAAATTTATTCATACCTTCTTGTTTCAAAACGATTGATTTGATCATTTTCTGGACCATCGTATGGCACTACAATTGTTTCCAATTCATCACTAATCGGAAATTGAATTTGTTCTTTATTTGATACTTCAGGTGATTCATGGTAATTAATTTGAACATCTTTTTCATCTTGTTCTATTGGATGCGAACAACTATCAACATCTTCAATTTCTTCTGTAACAATTGATGAATCAGGTATTTCATCCTCATTTAATTTTGATGATTCATTTTCTTGTATATTATAAGTTTCGAATTGTGGTTCAATTTGTATTTCATTCATTTCAATTTTTTCACTTAATACTTTCTGTACATTCTCTGGACTAACTAATGGTTTTTCATTTTCATATTTTAAAATGTGTTTAACTAATGCATGTGTACATTCAACATCTGATGTATTTGGATCACTATCAACACAACCAATTTTACCATTGCGAAAATATAATTTTGAAAATTTTGGACTAACAGATTTAATACGTTTATTATTTTTCAATGAATTTATTTTATATGTTGGACTTTTTACCGAATTTGATCGATTTGATACACTTATTGGACTTGGTATTTTATTCTCCTTATTTGGACTTTCCCATGATTTTTTCTTATTATTATTTTTTTCATCTGCTTTACGTTTACGTTCCCTTGCATATAATTCTTTGTCACGTTCACGTTCTTCTTTAATAATATTTTCAGTTACTGTTAGAAAATCTTCAATTTCTTTAATATCTTTTGATATTTCTTCTAAACTGCGACGAACAGATGCTTCTTTAGCACTTGGTGGCATACTTCTACGACCACCTAAACCAGCTGAATTAATTACATTACGCATAAATAGATTTCTTTCAATTGTATCCGAAAATTTTGGTGATTTTGAACGTTCCTGTTGTAATAGTGCACGCTGTGCTAATGGTGATGTCATTTTTGGTGGTAATTTTTTAAAATCTTCATATGCGTAATTTTCTAATATATTTGGTGATGATTTTAAAAATGTTTCAGTTTCATATCCTATGTAGGATTGCTAGCAAATGAAATTATTACAAATTAAATAGTTAAATTTTTAATGTATATCGCGAACAAATGTTTAACTGAAACTAAATAATATGATGTCAATGAATTTGTAATATTATTACATGAAATTTTTTTTTTTGTTATCGATTAAGTAATTTTGTGTATAAAAACTAAGAGAGACAGTAAAATGTACGACATTTGAATACAAATTTTCATTAATTTTAGCATTTTTGTGTATTGAAATAAAAACAAAAATTGTTGTTCTATTCAATTTTTGGTCTTGTATATATAAAAATGAGAAAAAAAATTGATGATAGTCGCCGGGGGGGTTATATGTAAGAGAAACAATTTTAGTTTATTAAATGAATAAATGTAATTACATTATTTATCTATAGTATCTATATATATATATTTTGTAGATTAAAAACGCAAAACGATAAATATAACTTTTGGTGCTTCGATAAATATTTGTGCTTTGCGACTAATTAAGAATTATTAAGAATAAATATTGTAAAATATTATAATTATTATTAATTTGTTATTGGAAATATTGAAGTAAAAATATTAAATGTTAAAATTATATTTGATAAAAATTCATTATAATTTTTATTAAATTACCTTTCTTAGAAGTCCAACTTTTTCCATGATTTTTTTTTGATTAAAGACCTTTAATTAAAGAAAATAATTTTATTTATAAAAATTCTTTTATTTGTTAATATTGTTAAATTTAACCTCTCCAAAAATTATGAAAATTTAAGATATTATGAAAATTGTTTGCTAGTTCATTTACTTAATTTACTACAAGGAATTACTCTATACAAATTTGTCTATAACATATAATTTCCTTAAAAAAATTAGAATTCTTTTTTTTCAGCCACAAGTTTTTTAGTTTATTATCAAATTTCATCATTTTCAAACCAAAAATTACCAAATTTTTGTATTTATTTAATAAAATATTCATTTACCAAAATGGTATATGTATATGTAGTTTCAAATAATCAAATAAAAAACAATAAAATTTTAATTTTATGAAAATATTTATTCAAAATGTACAAACAATTTTAATTTTTTTATAATTTAAATTACAAAATTTTTTTCAAGTCGTTTTAAATATTCTTTTCTGCAATCCATATTATCAGCTGGTCGATTATATGGTAACCAAACTGGTTCACCAACAAAATATCTTTTTGCTTTAATGAAATTCTATATTTATAAATAAACAAAAATGTTAACTCAAAAATTTATATTTATATTTAAAAGAAATTTTATAACAAAAATATTTACATTTATATCCATTGTAAAACGATGATAGATACCAGAAGGAATTACAATCATATCACCGCTAGATACAGCAATTCGAATCCATTTATCATTTCCACTTAAAAAAAAAAAATAAAATTAAAAATTGTAAATATTTATAATTTTTTTATATATAAAATTTATTTTCTGTATTTACTCTCTGACATCAAAATAACCAGAACCATCAGTAATAAATCGTATTTCTTCATCAGTATGTAAATGTTCTTGAAAAAATTGTTTTAATTTTGTATCATATTCGGGTAGACAATCTTTTGAACATGTCATCTAAATATAATTAAGTATTATAAAATTATTTATAATTTTCATAATTAATTTAATTTTAATATTTAATAACCTCATCTTCATAAGAATATCCACGATTTTTACGTATTTTCTCTAAGACACCATCGGTTTGATATGTTTCCATATTTATCTTAAATTAGAAATTAATTTTTAAAATTAAAATAAATCAGAAATCATAGTTTTTGGATTTCATAAATATTTAATTAATGGAGAAAATTCATTAAAAAAGAAAACTAATAATTTTTGTATTACAATTTGGATATTATAAATATTTGATAGAAAATTTGTCATTTAGTTTAGATAAACTCAGTCACATTAAAAATGAATCGTTTCTGTTTCTCTTATCATTTTTGTTTTACAACTATTTGTTTAGAGGGAAAATAGTTTGTTAAACGTCAGCTACAGTTAACAGCTGATTGGCAAAAATATATAAATAACACAATTTCTAAATTTATGAAAAATAGAATTTAATGAACGAAAAATTAACATTTAAATTATAATTTTTAATGCTTACACTGAAATTAATTTCAAATCATGACTTCGTCTAGATTAAATTATATTAAAATATATACTTACAGAAAAATATTCAACACCAGTTTTTTTATAAAGTTCTTCAAGTGTTAAAAACTCTGGTGGATTTAGATGATGTTCTAATCTTTGATCACTATTAACATTATTATCCATAAACCAAACTTTAACCATTTTTTGTCAATTATAAATTTAAATCACAATCTATAAATTCAATCTATACAAAAATCACAAAATTGAAATTATGATAACACAATTTTTTTTAATTAAATTAATAAAAACAACTTGACTTTACGATAGAAATTTACGACTCATATAATTTATTCAAACAACACTGACAAAAGACAAAACGTCGAGTATTTTAAAAATAGATCAGAGATTAAAGTGAGCTTTTCTGATTGTGGATGGGAGAAATGGAAACAAGATATAAGATAATCTTTAAGAAAAGCTTTATTGTAGACCATAAAAATGATTTATTTAATTTAATTTACTCTCTAACGAGAGTAAAATATAAAAAGGTTTATAAAGTTGATAAAGTTTGTTGATAGAGATCAATTATGCTTGATTGAAATTCGTTATGTTATTCAAATGAAAAATTTCAAAAAATTCAATTTTGTTGATCATAAGTAATTTAAAGTTCATTTTATAGCTCATTGGTAATAATAATATTTTTTCTATATATATTTTGAAAAATTTCATTAAAATTTTAGAATTATTTTTGGATTTTGCATTAAGCTAGTTTTAAATTACAGAATTTACAATTTTTACAAAATTATTAATAAAACCTTAAGGAAATCCTTTAATTTATCTAGAAATCAAATACAAATTTTCCAATAAACTATTTAAAAGTTCAATTATTTATAAATCCAAATGGTCCAATTCATTATTTAAGTAACTATCAGTTAAGCTGATTATTTTTTCGTATATAAAAAATATACGTATAATATTTTTGAAAACTTTTGCACAGTCCTCTATACACATCAATTTATTCTATATATTTCCAATCCAATATTTATCTTTTTTATAAATTTAATGAAAATCTTTTCACCTTTTTGTAACAATAGTTTTAATGAGAGGATTAACAAATTATTTAAAATATTAAATCAATGAAATCCTATTATAAATATAATTGGTACATGAATTATGAAAAACATTTAAATTATTGTCTGTTGGAAAACTATTGATACCAATAATTAGAAACCCATTGTATATTACTTATATTCACAAATTAAGTTTTTTGGGAAAAATCGATAATTTTTTTTAATATAAAATTCTCTATATTCATTTTTTTAAAGGATATTTAAAGCTTAAAATTAAAATTCATAATTACTATAATTAAAATATTTAATTATAAATTACTTAAGTGGTAAATATTCAAGAAATTCTTTATTAATTATTTATATTACCACTTTTTAATCACAATTTTATTAAAACTTTGATGATTTACAAGAATAAAATCTTTGTACTATAAAGAAATTTTTCGACAAACAAAAAATTTGTTTTATAAATTTTAATTAACAAAAAGAAAAATATAAACTTTCACATTTAATTTAATTATTATATAAATATTTAATTTTTAATCTTTGTAAACAATCTTTTTTTAGAACTAAAAATATTAAAAATTCACATTGTTTACTATTTCAAATTGTCTTTAACTCTATATTATTTATTATATTGCCCAAAAAATTGTTATTTAAATGAAGTTTTTATGATGCGCATGTCCTTGTAAAAATATCTGGAGCTTTTTGTCAAAATATCTTATTTAATTTCATCCTGTCTATGTACATGTACAATGAACATAAGCTTTTTTCTATAATAATGAATCTACAGGTGGTATATTATAAATTGAATCAAAAACTACATGAACTGAACATTAAATGAACAAAAAAAAAACAAAGGAAATTATTGTTTGTAGAAGATAAAACCATAATAATTAAAAAGTTATCTGACTATAATAGTCTATTACAACTTTTTTCAATGCAATTAATGTATGTCAAAGTGATTAATTTTTTCTATATAGTTGGTAATATATTGGTCTTCAGAATCTTTAGGAAATGTGAACAAATTATTATGAAAATTGGAAAAAATTATATATTTGAAGTATAATTAATACTGTATGTAATACAAAGTTCAACTAAATTGTAATTACTAAATAAAATCCATGCAATTTTTCTGTATAATATTTTTAATATTCGTCTTAACAGTCACAATTCTAAATTCCACAGTGTAAAATTAGCATTGTTTATTTTTGTTTTTTGTTTTTAAACTGAAACATAATTAAATATAATTTGTTAGATATACCAGCCAGCAGTGTAATTTAATATTTTCAGTTTACTTATAAATTTATTTGTCTACTGCACCTTTAGCATAAATTAAATATTATAATGATATTATTGTATACCAGGTTTCATAATTGCATTAAGCAAGGGATGTTTTGTTATTCTGGAGGCAAATTAAATGAAAATATGGTATAAAATATTTCACTTTTATCACAAACATTTATAAGAAAAATTAAAATAATTCTATTTTATTTTAAATTTAATTTAATTTTTCACATTTTAAAGAATTATTTTCATTTGGACAGGAAAATATTAAAAGTTTCTGGACGATTTATATGTTATAAATTTTATTAAACGAACAAATTCATTTTTATTGAAACGATTACAAAATATATATTTAAGAAAATATACAAAACCCTGAAAATATTTATTTGTATTTATTCTTTGTTTTTCCCTGAAGCATAAATGCATATTTACGAATTGGTGCTGGTATATACATATTATTTAAATAAATATTATTTTTGTACATAAAATAGAAAAAAAAAATGCATTAATAAATTTACATTATCCATTCAGTAAGTATATGAACTGGCAAATAAAAGGTTAAAGTTCAATTTTACAAATAAAAAAAAGTCAATGATGATAATAAAAATTAATTAGATATTCTTTAGTTTATCAACAAATTAAAAGGTTAATTATTATAAATATAATTTTTAAATGAAGGATTTTACCTCCATCATTAAATGCAAAGCTAATTATATGTACGAGTTGTATACACTCTAGTAAAGTTATATTCTAGCTAGAAAATTAATTTATTGTAAAAAAATTATTAATCTAATTTCTTATTCAGCAATAAATTGCACCAATTAAATTGCATCAATTAAATTGTATATATTAAATAAATTTCCTTCTCCATATTCGATATATCAAATTTTATTTGATTTTTCAACAAAAAATCTTCTATAAAAAATCATAAAAAAAATGTCTTATCTTAAATAAAATTATCGTCTAGTCTAGTCTAACATCGAACCAGATTATACAAAATCAATTATCCTGACATCTTATTTAATAATACTATATAAATATATTAGTATACCGAAATTTCCTTTTTTTAAATTTATCAAAAAATTGTTAAATCTTTTAAATTACTTTTTTTTTTATGCTCCAATATTTTTTTCTTGATCTTTAATCCATAAAATACACGAAACCAACCAAGAAAAAAAAAAACACCATAAAGTACTTAAATGTAGTAAATTTTAAAGGATCTATATTTATAATAAAATATATAAACGAATATCATCACCAAGTAAAGTAAATAAATTTGTAAATAAACATAAATTTTATATATATATACATAATATTAAAAGACAACATTACAAATCCGAAAGTAAAAAAAAAAAACAAAATTCTTAACGATTGCCATATTTGAAATGATTTTTCCATAAACATAGAAAAAAAAGAAAAATTATGTGTTAAAAGTAAATATTTAAGTTATACAAATAAGGATAAGACTTGAATAACCTTTTTTTATTTTGGTATATAATGTTACAAAGAGAACAGAAAAATATCTCATAGATTAAAAGTTTCCTTACTTATATATAATTTTGTAATCAAATCAATATGAAAAAGGTAATAAAATTCATAAACTAAACAAAATTATTATATACAAAATAATTTTTTTTTTGTTGTGGTAAAAGTTTACTTTTTGTTGAAGACTATAGAGAGAATATTGAAAAGGAATATTTTAGGATAATATTTATGAAGGATAACATTTAGAATATATTTTTAAATATTTATTTTTATGAAAATTGTTAAGTATATATTATTTTTGATACACAAAATGAGCAATAAGAAGATGATAGAATGTTTGTCTAGGATTACTTAAAAAATAAACTAGGAAATAATATACTTCGAGAGATAATGAAGATGTCATCAGTGGAGTAGTTCAACAGTAAAATTATTGCAATAGTTTATACAGCAGTAAATTCGTTGCAATAGTACAATGATTGCAAACGTCGTCTATGATTAACATGACGTTCAACACCACAGAAGTAGATTACTTAATTCTATCAGAAAGAGAACTAAATGGTAAAAAAAAACGATATCACTCAGAATAATTCAACTATCACCATAAAAAGTTAAGACAGAAGTGAAATTTCAAATTTGTCCTTTTATAAAAATGGTTGAAAATTTACTTTTTAAAAATTCTAATACTTTTCTGGTAATTACTGATAATAGATTTTCCAAATCGTTATCACAATAAAATCATTTTGAATTTTAAGCTAATAGTTTTTTTCTATACAATTAATGTCTATTTTATTACCTAAAAATCATCCAGGCATGTAAAAATTCTTTTAAATAAATTTTTAAATTAATTATTTCTCTAATATTAAAACTAGAAATCTTTATACACATTTTGTAAACAATCTTTTTAATTGAACTAATTACTACTAAAATTTCCTTTTTATATATACCATATTGATATAAAACGTGACAAAACTTACAAAATAATTTCTATTACTAAATAAAACTTTTCACCATACTTTTTTATGGTCCACAAAAAAAAATTTTTGTTACCAGAAATTGTATAAAATAATTTTATTGCCAGTATCCAACAATTTTCAAATAAAATATAATATAGTACAAATAAAACTTTAAAATTGAAATTCTCCACCATATACGTATAACGTATATAATTTTCATTTCCGTATCCTCTTATTATACCTGAAAAGAAAATTTATCTAAAACTTTTATTATTATTATATATCAGATTTAATAATCCCAAAATTGAAATAAGATTTTAGTTTTAGTTCTTTTCTTTATAATTTTTTTGTTTTTGCTGAATTTACCAAAAAATAAAAAAAATAAAAGATTTCGTAATAATAACACCGGTTGTAAATGATACTTTAAAGTTTTTCGGATAAACGTGAAAAATATCTTAATATTATATAATTTTTATAAAGTATACAATAGTTTTATAGCTAAGTAATTTTTTCCATAATTTTTGCTATACAATAGGAAAGTTCTGGTGGAAAAGTTTTCAAAAGAAAACTTATTAAAATTTTAAAAAGATATAAAATATTTAAGCAGATAAAAAATAATTCACATATGTTTATAAGGATCATAAAAATTAATTGATTTTGAATAGAATCACAGGATAAAGTAATTTTGTAATTTGTAAATTGGTCTCGATGGAATTTCTAATCGTAATTTTAATTTAATTTAATTTTTTCTCTAAATATTTTTTAATAAGCAGTTTCGAAAATTTAGACAAGAAGCATTAAAATTTTCAATTTAAATTTTTAAAAAATTACATTTAAATATATTTTATTTAGAATGTTCTTTCCCTGTCCATACGCATTCATCTTTCAAAGTAATTTAATTAAATAAATGTAACAAATATTAGATAAATAAGTTGAAATCAATAAATAAAATAAACTCTAGTCATTTTCCTAGTCAAAACTGACTTTAAATTATCAAAAAATTCTATGCAAGAAATCTCTTATATCCTTTTATATCTTAACGATAAATTTAAATTTTTTACCAAAATCTGGAAATAAAAATTTTTAAATTTTATTGAAACTTACATAAATAAATTTTACTTTAAAAACTTTGCAATAAAATATGAATTATTATTATATGTATAGGTAAATTTAATGCTTCAACTAATTCCATAATATTTTATAACTTTTACTACAATTTTTCTTCTACTCTATAATCTCTTTAAACAATCCACGTCAATACACTATCATTTCCAGTTTCCTTATCCTTATTCAAAATAATTTACGAAATAACTAAAAAAAATCTTGAATATAAATTTCTTACAAAAAAACGCTGGGAAACAATAATCTTATTAATATATACCAAAAAATATTCCCATGATAAATCCTTCTATATATTATCGAAAAATATAATTTTATAACATAATAAATTAATTGAATTTTGTTTACAATCATAAATTTAAAATAAACTTTTCCTATAATAGCTAAAACTACAAGTTAATTTATTTAGTTGTTGTTAATCGTGAAGAACACGAACATTTTTCGTATTAGAAAACTGAACAACTATAAAAATATTTTATTTGAAGGAAAATTTTGTACAAAATATTTTTGCATTATTTTGCATTTAAGATAAAATCATCTTAACATAAAAATTTAATCTATAGCTATATATGCACATATTTCGATATGGTGTTATTATATTTATAATTATTATTAAAATTCTGAATTTAAAATTTTTTTTTGTATTTAAATAATAAACCCACAATAGGAAAAATGTTTAACTTTATAATTAAGGGCAGGCAAAAGTTTTATTCGCCATTCAATTTTTATTTTGAATTTTTTTTTTTCATAAAAAACTAAGCAGAGAATTAGTTAAACGAAAATTTTTTTAGGTAATAAAAAAAAATGGTTTTTTTGTGCTTTTAAGCGAAGCAGTGTGGTAAGTATTTTTTTAAAAAAAAACTATCACTATTTATTAGAAATTTACATTTTATGTGGCATATATCGTCACCTGAGTTGTTAATTGAAAAATTAAACTGATTTCTAAAAGGTGAAAATTTTGTGAAAATGATTTTTTAAGTATATTTCTTTACATTCAATTTTACTTCGCTTTTGTTAAAAGAATAATTTAAATATATTAACTGAAATTTGTTTATTTATGATTAAATTCGTCCTTTCTCAAATTAAATTAGCATTTTTTCAATTAAAATACGTTAATTTTCAACTATTTTCTAAATCAAATTCCAATCTTTCATAATTTTGTTTAGAATCTTATTTAGAATTCGAACTAACTTTGTAAAAAATGAATTTAATTTCGAAACTACGACTTCCATTAAAAATTGACGAATTTAAGCTTAAAAAAATACTTATTGGACTTACAAAATTTATGTTTTTTTCCAGAATAAGGTAATTAAATCGTTTACAAATTAATCTGATGCATTTATAAACTAAATTTTCCAAAAATTATATAGTTCACTATATAATATGGATAGCAAAATAATTTTCTTTAACTTTTATGCCGAGATTTATCTTTTATACAAGATATTCCATAAAAAAGTATACATACAACCAAAAAGCAAAAAAAAAATAATAAAACCTCCCGAATGAAAAGTTAGACATGATAGTATAATACCAAAAACTTTGTGCCTTATGTTTTATTTGAATTTTTTAATGTTTCGCAGAAAATATAAAATTGTTATAAATATAATTTTGAGCATATATAGATAGATAGAGGAGTTGCATAAATATCAGAAAAACAAAAGTTTTACATTATTTTTTCTATTTTGTTTTTATGCATTTTATCCATTTTGGTTCACCTAATTGGTTAACTTTTTTTTTTTGTTTTTGTATATAAAACCTCATAATATAAAATCAGTTTATTATAATAATTAATAATAATAATATAGAAAAGTTAGTTGGGAAAATTTATATTTATAGGTAAAAAATTATTACAATATTAGGAAAAGCGAAAAGGTGCAAACAAAAAAAGCAGGAATTTTCGGTTTTTCATTGGATTCAACATGATTTAAGTAAGCATTAAATTTACTTTAATAAACTGTGTTCATTAAATTCATAGATTATTTTTTTTTTGTTATGAATTGAATTGAAATTTATGAAATGAAATTGGAAAATTTATTGGATTATTTTACCAGGAAACAAAAATAGAGTTTTAAAAAGTAATATTTGGTAAGGATTTGGAAATAAATTTAATTCTCATTTAAGGTGCTGCCATAAACTTAGCAAATAATTTTAAGTACTTTTGGTTTAAATTTAATCTTCAATTATGAACCGATACATGCAATCCTAATTTCTTATAGTTTCAATTTTTAGATTAGCTAACTAATACGATGTAGTACAACATTTTAGTAAACTATTTAATTCTATAGTTATAAAAGATCTCTAGAAAAATATTTAACAACATTTTCCTATTATGCAAAATCATTTTATATATTCTACAATTGAATTTCCATTTCATGAAAATTTCAGGGATCAATTAAAATTCTATCTTAACAAAAATGCAAAATTTAATACAAAACATTTTAAAAAAACTTTTTTTTTTATTTATTTACAAATTTTCTAGCTTAACAAAACGTCCAAAAATAAATAAATAAATAAATACTCCACAGGAAACCATAATAAATTTTATTTTATTGCCAAAAATTTCAATGCCAAAACAAATTTTTGTTTTGTGTCCTTGATAAGGAAATAAATGGAGTTCAAGATTACTATTATTGCATTATACTCTTTTTTGGCTCAACATAAAATACACTGATTACTAATAATTTGCATTTATTAAATTTATTTCTAACATTTAATTTATAGTCGCCAGTTATTTAATAAATAGAAAAAAGGATAACAAAATATAAATTTATAGTTTTGAATGGTTTTACATAGTAAAAGCAAAAAATTTCATAAACATTTTGTTCCGTTACAAAAATTATTTAACATAATATCCTTCGAATGATATATAACTATTCCAGGTACACAATTTTAATGCCAACATTTTTTTGTAAACCATTACGGCGGCAGCATATTCAAAATAAATGGGTGAACTTGATCACCATACAAATCATAGCTTACAGTTTATTTGTAAAAGGATATTTTCCAGTGTGTAGCCTTCACTAGAAATAATACTGCTCACCAATTTGATCGACCTTCTCTTTGATAAGTTTGAGTCACAACTCTATCAATTTTTTTTTCTTTTTGATCAACAGAAAAACATTCTTTGCAATTAGGGACCTAAAATTAGGGACATAGAAGTATGTACAATTATAATCAATTGCACCTGGATCATTAAGGTTATAATTCTATGTAGCGGATGACCAACAAATTAATGGGATTTAAAATTGAATCAGTTATTGTTGCGACATATGGATGCCACGGACGTGAATCAAACCCAGGACAAGATAGTACATTAAAAACAAGATAAATATTTAAAGTTAATTTAAAACTAAATAAACATTTGACATTTAATTTCAATAAGAAAGTATCAAAGTCAATTAAATGTTTCTAGATTAAATTCTGTCGGAAAATATTCTAGTTTAAATTAAATTTGGTCAGGAAATTTTCTAGTTTCAATTAAATTCTTTAAATATTTAAATTTTATAGAAAAATATTTTTCTTTAAATATATTTTAAGATAGACAAATTTTTTGGTTTTCATTTTTCTCAATAATCATAATCATAAAACTGATTTTTAATAATTTCATAAAACATAGAGTATCGTTAAAAGATTATATGTATAAGAAAACATGACAATTTTGTCCTTTAATTACAATTATTATTATTAATTTTCATTTTTATAGAAAAATTCTTTTATAATATTTTCAGAACAACCAAAAAAAAAATTACAAAGAAGAAATTATATAAGAAGATACGAATAAAAAATTATTGACACTTATTTACAATGATAATAATCATAAAATAATATTATGATATTTAACAGATTTTTTCTAATGCTTTCAAATACATTTTTGTGTATGTGTTAATAGATCTCTAAAAGCAATCAAAATATCCTGGTAAGCATTTTTAATATCTTTGAAGCGTGATTTGATTAATTTTCTTTATAATAATAAGAAATCGTGACAAAAAAAAATATGTTTATAACATAGATTTCTCTTTTCTTTTTTTGATTTTTTTTTTTTGTACAATATTTTAAATGGATTTTTATGTTTTGGTTTCGCTTTATTCATTTTACATAAAAAAATTTTTAAACAATAACAAAAATATTATGCACTTTTAACATAAAAATTAATTTGATCTGAATTTTGATTTGTCGTGAATTCAATATATTTTAAGGATTTAATTTTTTTGTTCTAAAAATTAATGATTCTTTTCTCTGAATTCAAAAGGATCCTTGTTAATGCTTAACTATTATCACTTGGTAAAATTATATCTTAATAATTAATTATTTGTAAGCTTTTAAGATTATAAAAACATATTGAACACGATTTTAATTGGTATAGTAATTATAAATATATAATTACAGCTGAAAAAAATATACATAAATATAAATATATAGTTTAATTAAATATGTGTACTTATTTAAGCATCATAATAATTATTATGCTTTTTGTTTTTCCAATATTGATTTAATAATTATAATCAATTGCACCTGGATCATTAAGGTTATAATTGGATCATATATTAAATCAAAGGTTAATTAATAAAATAGACAATTTACAATAAACAATTTACAATTAACTAAATATAATAAACAATAACCATTGTAATCGAATTTATATATTGAATATTAATAAGTTTTACTAATAATAAATGTATAATTATATTTATATATGAAAATATATTATGTTAATCGGATTTCAATTGACCCAGAAAATGATATTTGGTCTATATTCACTTAAATTGTAAATATTATCTACATATATGTATATGTAGTAAATCTATATGTAGTAAATTTTAATTGAACAGATTATTTAAAATCTGTAAATTATTTAAATCTATTATTTTGATGAATATAATTTCCAATACCACTTTTACGGTTGGTCTACTAAATGAGAAAACGTAGAAATTTTACAATTATATTTTCGAATATTACCAAAATGTTTAGTATTATGTATGATAGATATATCTAAACTAAACCTATGATATTTGTAAATATAATATTTCTAACATTATCAAATTTTCACTTATGAAAGTTTTCATTTGAGAAATAAAACTGAAATTCAGTTAAAGTTTATAATAAATATTTTCCAAATTTAATGTATTTTAATATTCAAATTTAATGAAATTCTAACCTATTTAACTCAATATGGATTTGTTGTTATAAATTATCTGAATATCTCAAATATAATATGATAATTAGCCAACACAATTTTACCACAAAAGCCTAAAACACCATAATATAATAATATTTCTGTTCACTACTCTTGTCATATTTAATTGGAAATTTCGATATGTTCATGTATGAATTTTGTGATTTTGTATATATGTATATATACTAGAGAAGAGTATTAAATATAATACAAAGGATATTTCTTGTTGTATTTTTGCAGGTATTTTCATTTAGTTGAATCTTCTTTAATTAGTGTGTATAACATTGAAAGTATTATCATTAATGAAATAAACAAGATTAGTTTACTGGTTATGTATGTAAACATTAAGGACGAATTATTAAAAGAATAATAATTTTATTAAAACGAATATGAATTAAGTAAAAATAGAAAAATGAATTATGAAATTGACTTTATAAGAAGTTTAAATATGTATTTCTTTTTAGTATACATGGTAGGTATATATAGTAAATTTGATTTACTTTTTGGTTACTAACAATATTAAAGTAATTGATATCAAAATATATTTTGAATATTACTGGAATTTCGTAAAGGTCAATCTCTACATTAATCTTTTGGTCATTAAATAATTTTTTTTATACGAAAAAATTATTTAGAAAGTCGTATGTGAGACAGTGGGCAGATTATAAAAAAAATGTATGGGGTGGATGCATATATATTTTTTTAATCTTTATATTTTTATTTTTGAAATAAAATAAAAAACTATACTTGTTTCCGCATCAAATTACAATTTCAGATTTTATAGAAATATAATAATTCAAATTAATTAATTTAAAGATTATATAAATTGGAATTTAATTATGTACTAAATTATCCTTAAAAAAAATTAAATCAACCAAAAAATCATTTATTTTCTTTTAAACTAAAGAAAAAAACATTTTGATGTGTCAATTAATCATATAAAAATTCACCATTTTTTTTTCAGTTTGCCTGCAGAACCGTAAAAAACAATAAAACAACTTAATTAGAGTAATTTTCTATATAAATTTCATAGATTTATTATTTTTTGGTTGACTTTAAAAGAAAAAAAAAACCAAGAACAAAAAATAAAAATTATGTCATCAAAAAAATCTGTGACAATTTTGTTTCCCAAAAGTAGGCAATTTCCAAGTGGTTTTTTATTTTTTTTTATATACCAGAAGAAAAGATTTTAAAAATATTTTTTATATAAATGTATTTTCTGGGCAAATAAAAATAAAGAATATTATTATTGCCATTAATATAATTTCATGGGCAATAATATCAATATTATATATTGAAAAATATTTCATAAAAATAGCACAATAAATTCAACTGCAATCAATAATTTTTTATTGTATTTGGGAATATATAAAATTTGAGTTTTTAAATTGGCCGTTTAATAAAAAAAAAGAAAATTTTAGTCGAAGTGTGTGTCAGACAGCAATCTTAAAGGTCAAATAAAAATTTTATCAAATAATTCTTTCTTTTTTTTGGGCAATTATTAATCAAGAAATCGAGTTCGACATAAACATTTTCTGTAAAATATGCTGTACATGATTAGAGGAGAATTTATTAATATCGCCTTTTTATTTTTGTCAAATCATTTCCCATTTTGAGTACATTTTGAATATTAAATTTGACATTTTGAGATTTTCTAATTAATTTCTAATAATTTTCTATTTTATACCAAATTTTTTAAGTGATATCCTACCATTTTTTTTATCAAAATTAATTTAAATTTATTTACATTATTATTTTTCTTCCCAAAGAAAATTTCTATAATTTGTATTTTTAATATATACAAAAAAAAACAAATTATTTACTTAAAATAAGTAAAACTAAAATTTAATTTGTTCCCTGTAAAAAAAAAATATACAAAAACATTAAATAAGAAAAAGGATATTTTTGTACCCATACATAAAAATACAAACTAAATGATTAGGTACATACATATAACCCTTTTTTGTGATCTAATATGTTATGTATAAATGGGAATGTAAATTGTTTATAATATTATATTAAATTATTTTATTTATTTTTTATAAGTGTCACACATCAAAAGAGATCCTAGAATGACACAAAAATGAATGTTCTTAGGTTAAAACTTTAACATTTTTTAATAAATTTAAAATTATACAAAATGAAAAAAAAAACGCATATATAAATCTCGAAGGATTCATCATTATGTATATACAAACCTGTAAAAAGGATGTTGATTTAGGATAGAGAATCCCTTTTTTGCAACTTGTTATTGGGTAGTTTTAGTTTTTAAACAAATTTATATAAGTTTTTTTTTACGTTTTTATTACACATATTTAACGATATTATACAAATGTGACAATTTGGAAAGGACGAAAATAGAAATATTGGGATTTCTTTTTTCCATTTCTTTTCGTTAAAGGTGAGAAACAATTTGTCTTAAATACGATTTTTTTTTTTTGAAAAAAGGAAACTTTAACAAATAAGAATGACAGATAGATAGTAATCAAATTGAATGTCAAAATAGCTTAACATATAATTTTTAAATAAAATGTTTTTGGGTTAGAAAATTTATGATTATATGTATGTTAAAAATTTGTTTTTAGATTGATTTGCTTTTAATTATTTTGGTTACTTTATTTTTTAGAAGAATTTATAAGAAAATTATAGCTTAAAATCCATTTAAATAGCATAAATTTAGGTACTTATTTAATTAGCTATACATTATAATTTATTTTTGATATTTATCAGCAAGAATGCTTGTATACCGATGATCATCTATTGGAAATAGCAATAATCTATTATAAGAATAAAAAACTACTAATAATTATACAATTAATTATCAATGAGACTATAATTCTATAATTTGATGATAACTTTGTGAAAATTATCTTGTAATTTTTGTTAAAACGTCAAAATTAAACAATCAATTGATCAAAATTAAGATATTTGAACCATTCTCCTAATTCCATATCCGAAAATTTTTAATTAAATTTTATTGAACTTAAAATCCATATTATTTCGTAAATATTTTTTATAAAACATTCATATTCCCTTTCACAATAACTTCGTCCTTCAATAATATTTAATCAATATCAAATACACAAAAAAAATCATTTCTATACAAATATTTGGAACCCTTTATCCTCTCGAGGCACGACTATAAGG
Organism: Empis stercorea; assembly: GCA_949752835.1. NCBI lineage: Eukaryota > Metazoa > Arthropoda > Insecta > Diptera > Empididae > Empis > Empis stercorea. The sequence goes on along the minus strand of OX457087.1, from coordinate 52,505,001 downwards.
TTAACAAAAATAACAATTTTTATTTGTAATTTTCTTAAAAAAAACAAATATTTAATCTTTTCCTCTAAGACTTTTCAATAAATTACGAAAATTAATGTTTACTTTTTTTTGTTACCAATAATTTTTATAAATATTAAAAATCGTAATAAATAAGAAATTCTTAACAAAATTATTTTTTTATATTTCTTATTTTCTACTTTAAAAAAAAAAAATCATTTAAATATTTTATTAAGCAATTGGTCAACAGCAATAAACTAATAGTTACACGATTATAGTTTTTTAAAGTTTTCAATTATATATTTTTAAATTTATTTTTCTGTAAAATTTGTGAAAAAAAAATTATAAATATAAAAGAAAGTTTTTGGAGACAGCTTGAATAAATTTATAATTTAAAAAAAAAAAAATTACTCCCTTTTACGAAAATTGTTTTAAGATAAAAATAAAATTACTATCCTACCTCCATTTTCGCTAAAACAAAAAGAAGGGAACCATAAGCTTTTAAAAAAAAAATAAAGGATTTTTGCATTATATTCCATTAAAAAAAAAACAAACAATTTCACTTTGTTCCAAAGTTAAAAGATGTTTTTGTACATAACGAAAAAAAATAAACAGGAGCATAAATATTGCATAATATATCAAATAACTTTTCATTTTTTGTAAAGTTCAATTTTAAAAATATTAATGTTGCTTTTGTTGCTGTTATTATTATTATTCTTATTCCCGGCAAAAGAAAGAAAAATCTTTAATATGAAAATATAACAATAATGAAATTTTCCTTTTGGATGCAAAAAAAAATAATACATAATAGTAAATTACATGCAAAATTTTTTCTTACTTTTCCATTTCTTGTTTTAGCTTTTTTATATGTATATAGTAATTTCAATTTCGAAAAAAGAAAAATTAAATTTTCTTTAAAGTTTTTCTTTATTTATTGAACAAATTTTCAAGTTAAAACATTTTCTTGTTTTTTTTTCTTTAATAATCTTTAATATGAAATATAAAACTATTGGATAATCGATGAATAAAATATTATGGTATAGTATAGAAATTAGCCAAAAAGGATATAAATGAAAATACAGGATGAAAAAATAATCTCTATTTAAAAAATACTAAGTTTGGAATTATACTATAGAGATTTAGTTTTTAGTATATTTATACAAATAAGAATTTAAATCAACTATGGACACTCCATATAAATGTTTATTAACAGAATTTTAACTGATTAATTTGATATACGCTTTCATACCACACCGTTACATAAGTCGTACCTTACCTGGTTTTTGATTAAAAAAAAAAAATTATATTGCAATTTTCGCACTTTTCTAAATAAATCACATATACTAAATAATCATCCACCCACTCTATATAAATGAGATGTACAAAAATGTTGAAAACTCTTTTATAATTTTCTACAAATTTTCAAAAAAAAAAAAAAAACTATCAGCAAATCCATTATTTTCATTATTTTCATTTTCTATACCGTATATAGTTTTAAAACTATATTTTCCTTCTCTGATGGTATACAAAATGTGTAAAAGATAAACATTTTTTACTTTTTATCATAGAGTGTTCCACTGTTACTATTGCTCTCTAAAGAAAGATATTATAAAATATCTATTACACTTTTTTTCTATATATTTTTTTTCTTTTTGTATTTATCTTTTGAAAGCTGCGAAATAATATACAACTTAACCACCACACAAAATATATTCAATAAAAAAAAAAAAGGAAGAAATTGTTAAGAAGATATAAGGTTAATGTGTGTATATAATTTTTCCTTTTTTTTTTTTGTTATCCTTTAAAGGTTAACCTTTTTAACTATACAGAAATATTTTTACTTGTGATGTGTTTATTCTATTAAAGTTTTCTGGTAAAAAATTTATATTTAGATACGTTCTCGATTACGCTTTAAATAATTTTTTTCGTTTTGCATGGAAAAGAAAATATTTTAAACTCTTACTTTAAAACGTTCTTTTTTAAAAGATCGTTTTTTTTTTAAACAGAAAAATATTATAGTAGATTTAGTTAAAAACGGTTTTTTACGTTTTTTTTTGTGGAGGGTGAAATGAAGAATTTTCATTATTTAACATTTTACTTTGAAGATTGTATAGTATACCATTCTACACACTGAAGACAAGTATTAAATATATATTATTACATATAAAATTTACATGACTTTAATGGCTGATATAAAAGTACTTAAAGCAGATAAGGATCCATTTACATCAAGTAAAAATAGAAGAAAATTGTCTTACAAAAAAAAATAAATATTACTAGCGATGATACAAGTTTTATTTCTTATGTTTAAGTATAATATTTTATTTTCATATTATTTAGTTTTTTTTTTTGGTAGCATTACAAATGTTATTTTCAGTTTTTCTATATATATAAAAGTTTACATATAAGTACACACTTTTTATATTCAATGTATTACATTAAAAAGGATATGTGAATTACAAATTTTTATTTGTTTCTTATCTTATATTAGACGAGCAAAAAAAAATGTATAAAATGTCTTGTTCCAAAAAAATAAATTGTGTATTATCACCTTAAAATTATATGATTTTTATTTTGTAAGGATTCAATTTATACCCATAACACATCAGAAATTTTGATTTTAGTTTTATTATCCTTTATAACAGACAAGGGATAAACATTTTAAAGATTAAAAGTTTAAATTAAAATATTTTGCTAAACTATATACCATTTACTTTTTTTTATATTTATTGTTGAATATCCTTTGTATCCTGATGCATTAACACAATAATGGAATTATAAAACTTGTTCACAAAAAAAATTTTAAAATTGTATACTAAAAAAATTTTATTTAACTATTATAGAAATTGTGAAAATAACAAATTCGACAAAATGATATATATCCCTGGATAATATTCATAACAAATTTTTTCTTATACAATAAAAGGATATTACATATGTACATTATAATGTTTATATTTGATTCTTTATTATATAATCTCACGACCTATAAACATCATTTTGAGTAGTTTATATTTTGTTGACTTCAAGAAAAACTTTAAAGTACTTTTGATAATAGAATTTGACAATAAAACTTTTAAAAATTATATTTATTATATATATAAAGTAAAAAATCACATTATCATGAGTCAGAAATAAAAAAATTTAAAAGGTTTATATAAACGATAGCTTCAATAAAAAAAAATATACTAAATTTAAGAGAATTATTGAAACTTAAGAAAATCACAAAGAGATGAACAGAATGGATTATTGGCGCTGTTTGTTAGTATATTTCATGGATAAGAAAATATATCAATGTCAAGGCAAATTTGTCGAATTATTTCTATTAGAAAAGTCATGATTTATTTGTCTAATAATTAATTAACTAAAGATAAAATAAATGCGAGACATTTAATTCTTAATTTTAATTTAAAGTAAATGTCATATTCCATTCTATTTATTCTATTAATAATTCTATTAATCACAGTTGAGTGCAGAGTAGGAATAAAAAAACGCAGCTATTATCAAAGTATAATCATAAGAATTAAATATATTTAATATGATTTGAAAATTATCATAAAAATGAAAAAATATTTTCATATAATATATATTTTAATAATAACAAAGTTTAACTTAAAATATTTTATTACCTTTTAATAATTTATTGAATTACAAATAATTTTGTAATATTAAACAATCATTTAATAATGTAATATTCTATATTTAAATATGATTTAATTTAATCGGAAATGATTATATAATTGTAAATATATATCGAATGTTTTTTTTAAAAATTACTTCTGCATGATTAAATATCAATTTTCAATTTACATATATAAATAAATTCAATCAAATCATTAAATTATTTTTTTATTTATTTCCTAATTAAATAAATAATACAATTATGTATTAAATGTAGAAAAAAATTTAATATTTAAAATTATTAGTAAAAATTTAACCAAATAAAACAATTTAATAAAAATTAATATCAATTTTTAAAATAAATAACAAACACACTATATATTTCAATTATATTCTGCAATAATAATTAAAATTGAAAATTTGGTTATCTACCAAAAAAAAAAAATATGATAATATATTTTTTTTATTAAATTTTCTTAAAATTATATTTTCAGTTTGTTGAAATTATTTTTAATAAACAAAATAAAACTTTCAACAAATTCAGAGGTTAAAATAAATAATTTTTTTTTTGGTTATTTGTGGTTGAAAATTAAGTAAGAAAAATTATATTTCTTTAATAAAACTTTTCTTTTAAAAAAAAACTATTTATGTAGTTTTTGTTGTTAGTTTCTTATGGAAAGGTAATAACCTTAAGCAAAAAAAAAAAAAGTTTTTGTTTTCAAGTTGCAGACAAACACAAAAATATTTTAATGCTAAATATAAAATATCATTCATTCTTGTTAACAACTTTGTTTTAATTTTATTTGACTCTAATAAAATTGTTAAATTGCTTTCAACATAAAAATAAATATTAAAATAATTCGTCATAAATGTTTATATTATTTAGTCAGTAATATAAAAATCTTTGAAAAACTATTTTTTTTTACTTAATTGAGAATATATATTTAAACAATGTATAAATTTCAACTTTTTCTAAAGTAATTTAGTATAGCTTGAAATTATTTCAATATTTTCGAATAAAATGAATGTAATTTTAGTGATTTACTCATTTCAATTATTATTTTAAGTAATAAATTGAATATATTTTTTCTAGTGTGAACATCACAGGTGCATATTTATTACGTATTTAATTTATAAATTTATAATTAATTTTGTATTATTAAAAATTTATTATATTTTATAGACAGATTTTTAATAAATTTAAAAATATTAAGTTAATTTTGTTACAGGAACAGCAAATAACGAATATGTAGTAGCATTAAATCTACAATATAAATAAATACATATATAATAATATATATATATATATATATATATATGTATTTCGTTATAGGTCTAAAAGTATGAATATATATCATCCAATGAAAAATTATTGTATATCCTGCGGAAACAGCATGATGCAAATTGATATCATGTTGTTACACGAAACTCAGGATAAAAATATATAATATCTGAAAAAATTATTTATTTAATATAATAATAGTGAAAAATTGATCCACACCAACTTAATCAACTGATTTTAATAATATTTATTGAAAAATATTGCATATCCTTAAGAGTGTTTAATTATTTACCATTATTGAAGTTTGTTAATTCAAAGTTTATTCATGACAAAAAAAAAATCATATTTAATATTTTATACCGATTTCCTTAATTAAAAGACATCCCATAACGTATAGTTACTCTTTTATTAATATTTTTTATTAACCATAAATAATCCTTAAATATTTCAAATTAACAGAAATTTTCTTGGTCAGTTCAAAAAATATTTAATACACATATATTATGAGTTACTTTTTTCTTAAACTTCCTGACACCACACCATTTTTATATTCATACCAATAAAAGGACATACAAAGTAAATGGAAAAAAATAACCAATATAAAAGAATATATTTAGTTTATGAAGTTATCAGTAGTCTTTGTCACCCATCTAAATAGTAATTTTCATACTGGTATATATATATTAAATTTGTACCAACAACAAAATAATCCTTAAGATTCATTCCACTATGATATTTGCTGTGCTGTCCTATGGATAAATCGCGTGTACCAAAAAAATCTACTAACTAAACAACCAAAAGTACAACCAAAAAACAAAAATATAATAAAATAGTGAAAAAGAAAATAACTAATAGAAAAAAATGTAGAAAATTCAACAAATCCTAGATTTATGATGTAATAAAACTATTCATCCTTGGGGGTTGTTTTGCGTTATAGAAGTTCCTTTTTTTTGAAGGCATTGCAAAAACACCAAAAACCAAAAAAAAAAAAAAAAAATAATATAATAATATTTTATGTTACAAAGAGATTGTTGTAGTCATCTCACTTTATTAAACCACTTTACTACATAAAAACACTATACTATACTGTATATTATTATATTATGTTTTTCGGTTATCTGTATAAGTGTAACATAATAATTTGCTGTATATCCTTTTACATATTTAATATTCCAAATATACAAAAAAAAAAAAGAAGAAGAAATATTTTACTTCGTTTTATGTGTGTGTTTGTGTGTAGTATGGACATGTATTTAATGTCTTAATTGAAATATTATTTACGATATGAAACTAAACTATGTTTTCCGGTTGACATACATTATTTTTTTTTGTTTTGACAAACATCAAATTTTCCTCATTATTATTTATATATATAGACATACTTTTTTTTTAGTGCAAAAAAGTGATTAAGGATTTAATGTTTATCTTTTAAATTTTTATGAACCATTTTTCATTTCAAAATAAATTTCCCAAATAATAATAAAAATTTAATCCTTGTTATTTATATATATTTAGTTGTTGTGAATAATGGTTAGCTATTAAATTTTAATTGATAGTGTTTGGTAGTCATAAAATAGTTAAACTAATTTACATAGCCTTATAATGACGTATATATATATACGAAATAATGATTCTACCATTAAAATTTACCTATGACAATAGACTAATAAAAGAACTGTTTGAAAGGACCTTGTGTTTTTTGTTGTGTTGTTCAAAAATACATACAATTTGTCAACATAAAAATAAATTATTATTTTTTTGTAGATAAAGTGTGATTCTATTTTAAATACTTTATATCTAATTTTCGAAATTCGAAAATCGAAATTTTTAACCGGTATAAAAATTCTGATAAGTTCATTTAATAGATTTTCTCCACAATTGCAGGAGAAATTTTATAGAATTTAATTGAAAAATTAGTAAAAATTTTATTGAAATTTGTTAAAACATTTTTGAAAATATCGAAAATTCGTAAGTATGTACTACTTTTTCGAAAATGGAGAAGAGACATAATTATTTTATCTAGTCATGCGCAATAGATAATTTTCCTGAAAATACTGCACTGCAATTGTGCTGAATTTAATTTCGAAAAATTTTCTTTATATAATACGAAATTTGCGCAAACATTAAAGCTTCCGATACCAATAAACTTATTTCGATATTACTACCGTACAAAACTGTTTTTTTTTTTTTTGGGATTTTCTACATTATCATTGAATATAATTTTTTTTTGCAGATTATTTATAATACAAGTGGAATAAAAAAAAATTTAGATATAGGATTTGTAAAAAATTTCATTTGGGTTAGGTCACGTCGTTATCGAAAATATTAGCGGCGGGGTATTATATTGTAATTTTATACCCTAATTTGTTTATATATGAGATATTGAATGAAAAATATGTTATTAAGTAACCAGTTTATAAGTATATATTTAAGATACATATAGTACCCACCCACATAAAATCATTCAAAAAAAAATTGTACTTTATTTCAGGATAACGTTTAGAAAATTGATCCTTTTTGGTTTTTATAATATCAAATAATGTTTTGTTTTTGTTGGTTAATAAAATTATATAACAAGGAAAAAAAATCATATCCAGATTATTTCAAAAAATAAAAAATATATTCGTTAATATTAATTTTTGTATACAAAAATGAAATCTTTCTTTCTCGAAAAAATTTTTCCTAACTTACTGTCCCAGGCAAAGGATTTCAAAAAAAAAGAAATTACCTCGAAAAAGAAATTTTCATAAATAATTCATTTGAATGTTAAATACAGTTTTTGAATTTCAAATTATTTTTGAAATAAAATTTCATTTCATAATTTTTATCAGATTTTCAAAAAAAAAAAAAAATCTCCGCAAAGTTTTAAAACGTTTTCCGGGGACTGTAATAGAATATTTAAAATATAATTTTCAATGCATAAGTGCATCATTAAATTAGTTTCTATTTTCCGAATAAATTAAAATTGAAACTAAAATTAATTTCATTAGAAAAAAACTAAAAGTTTGAATAAATTTAAAATCATAATTTTTGTTTTTTTTTTTTGGTAAAATAATTTAAATTTTGATAATTTTAATCTTATATAATTTTTAACCCAAATTTTTATTGCTATAAATTTAAAAAAGGATTTCGTTTTTGCGAAATGATTCTTTTTTTTACTTTTAGCTAAAATATTTATCTAAAAAAAATGTCTAAATTATTATATTTAGTATGGAGCCAGGAAAATGATGTTATTTATTATTATTTGAAATTTCAATTTACAAAAAAAAAAAAAAGAATTTGGCTCAAATTTCCATTTAACCTCGGACTTTTTTGCGTTTTGTATTTTTATTAAAATTCTTAAAAGGATTTTAATTATTTTTTTTCTGTTAATAAATATTATTAAAATGAAAATCTTAGTAAAAATTTATTTTTTTTTAGAAATTCTCACTCGAAATGTTCACATTAAAAATCACAAAACACAAAATGTTTACTAAAAAAAACAGTATCATTGATATAATCTGATGACATAGAAAATATTATTTTTATTTTTATATACAAAAAATAATGTTAATGGCCAGGTGAAAAAAAAAAAAGAAAATATCAATTCAGATGCACGACCGCAATTTTGTTCTCACGTTTATATGTTGTCACACTTGTCATTATTATTATGTATCCATGTATTATAGGAAGGATATGATCTCCTACTCCAACCTGCACACAATTTCATTTTTTCATAATATTTAAGAATGTTTTTTTTTTTTTGGTATTATAAATAGTACAAAATATATACATGAGAAAAAAGCAGCATTTTATTTGACTTTGACCATAAATTTTTCGTGTTATTTTTATGGGGAAGGACATTTAAAAAAAAAAGTGGTTTTTTATTTCAGCAGAGTCGGTAGATCAATTTGTCGGGCGGAAATGTTTATTGAACAGTGGAGAAAGTGAATATTTGTCAATAATTTACGAATTATTTTATAAGAAAAAATTAATAAACTTATATTTTGAGCCCACAAACAGCATGATAGATATTATGTTGTGTCCATTGTTGTGAACTCATTCCATTCAATGAAAATCTATATTGGAATTTTGTTATAAGTAGAAGAACTCCAAAATTAACTTAAATCCTTTTCAATAATATGGAAATTCAGTTAGAAATGTCCATTCCATTCAGAGTTCCTTTCATCCATTCCTAAGTCCATTTAGTTGGAAAATAATGAAAATTAATATGTACTAAACGGTGTACTACACGGACGAAATTTTGAAAATTTAAAATTATAAGCTCATTAGAATGATTTGTTCTCAATTTTTGTTAAATATTATAAGTAATTTTAACAAACCCCAACAAGTAATATTTTTAATGTTATATATTGAAAATTTATTTTCTATATTTTTTTTTTGTTGCATTTGTCGTATTTTTTTCTCACTTTTTTGTTTGTACCTTGTTGTTATTTGTTTCCACTGTTATATATACGTGATACTTTTCTTTTACTTATTTATTTGAACTATGTGTGTATAATATGTAGGTGGTATATAGCTACTACAATTTTCATTTTTTTTTATATTCTTTGCGTTCATTCTTATATATCTGAGACACATTTTCATCACATAAATTTGTATTTTATTGCTATCAGAAGACAAAAACAAAAGCAAATGAAAATTATACATAAAATTAAAAAAATAGAACTAACTAAAAAAAAAATATAACATTTTGTAAAAAAAAACTAATCCTTTTTTGGTATGAATTGAAATGGTGTGAAAATGTTGTAAAAGTGAATAATTTTCTTAAAATAAAGGTAATATTTTTTATAGATCTAATTTTTAAAAGACAAAAATAAATACCAATTTAATTGCAAATATTTAATTTACAATTTGAAATTCGTCCTTCAAATTAAGTAATTATTATTACGAACACTCTTTTACCATATTTCATAAAATAAAATTTCTTAAAATTATTTTGAAAATTTGATAATATTCAAAAGCATAAAAATAATGTAAAAAAAAAAATCTCCCCAACTCCAGAATCATAGAATTATGAACAATTTTCTTTTTAAGTATCTTTCTGCGAACACAATTATTGTTCATTTTATTTACAGCAGAAAAAAAAGTAGTCCTATTCTCTGTCACCATATGATATGGAACGGAAACGAACTTAATATGTATATTATTTTTTTTTTTTTTAAATTGAAATTTAATACAATTTTTTTATTAGGAAAAATAGTCTTATATTTTTTTTTCCACAACACTTTATTTTTGTTACTTAATATTTTCTGACATTTCGGAAATGCGAAAGGAAACGGCAAAAGAAAAAAAAAATAGAAGATATATTTTTGCATAAAGGAAGATTTTTTTTTAAATATATTTCATTAAATTAGAGATTTTTTTAGTAGGACCAAAAGCCGTATATAATTTTGGTAGGACTACCCATAAAGTCACAAATTCTTTTTGGAAATTTTATAAATTATTATACATTTTTTATTTTAAATTTATTTTAGATGCTAATGCATACTGGTTTTTCCTAACCGTAGGGGTAATAGTGCTACAACTCTAGGGTGCCATTGAACGATTGGCGCCTGTAAATATGCTTTTGTAAGTCTGCTTATTAATGAAATAAAAGAAAAAAAAATTTGTTTTCATTAAAAACAAGTTTTTGAGATTATAAATTTTAAACAATTTCAGTAAATATTTCTAGCTTTCTACAAATTTAAGCACCTCCAGTTTTTTAAAGTATAATATAAAAATTAAATGTATACAATGTCAAGATTTTCATCAAAAAATTCTTCACCACCCACAAAAAAAAAATGTGTAATTTAAAACTAACATTTAAAATTACATTTTCACACAACACATCACAATGAAAATGTCGTCAAAATGTTTTTTTTTTCTTCTCCTTTATGTTAGATTTCTCATCCCTAAATTTTTCTATATCATTGTCGTCTCTGTAGCTATATGATCCTTTGCCAAAAGCATTCTCATCATTTATAAATAAATTTATGGTTTTTAATCTTCTGCAATGTTTTTTGTATCTTTTTTTCTGTTGGATATTATCAAAGATCACACATTTATATAAAATGTAAAAAAATATTTACTGATACGTATCCAACCACAACGATATAGTAAAACCTCTAACTGATATTAAACAATAATATCATACCGCATTTTATCCAGACACTTTTATATTGTTTATGGTACGTATACAGTGTAGACAATATTTTGCCAACAATTGTCCTTAGAGATATAGCAACAACAACAACAAAAATTTAAATATTTAAGTGAAAAATGAAAAATTTCGTAACATATTAAAAATAGTTATTTTTTTGATACTCTCCCTGTGTAATTTTGTATAGTAAAAGAATTATTAGGTCAAAAACCTCAATTGGGGTGGTAACCATCCCAGTATGACAATTTTCAATTAAATTTATTGTCAATTTTTTATCGTTAAATTATCGTTTTTGAAACAAATTTTTTAATAATAAAAAATATGGACACGTTTTTCTAATATGAAAAAAATCATTTTATCCCCCCAACAAAAAAATTAGTAAATAATCTAAATATAATTGTTAAAAATATTTTCCAATTCTATTGAAAGATATTTTTGATTCCCTTAAGTATTAACAGACAAAAATCAAAGATTTTATTTTTGGATATTGGAAAATCATCGAAAAAAGATTTTTTTTTTGTATGAAATATCAAATCTATAAATTAAATTTCCATCACCATATAAAATGCACAAATGAAAATATTTTTGCTTCTGACATATTAGATTAAAATATGAAAAAGTAATAATATTTTTGATTGAAAAAAAAAATCAAGAAATAGACGATAAAGCAACCAATATAACAGGATATACTCTACTCCCATCTAGCAACACAAAAAGTATCAATTTTTGTGAAATGTTAAAGAATATGTCACTCAAAATTGTTGACAGATGTCCTTTGAAATTAGGTTTATTTATTTTTTTTGTCAAGTAATGCAAAAAAAAAAAAAATTGAAAAATTTCTATTTTATTGGTAAAATTATGAAATATTAGTAGAAAAAAATATAAATAATGATAGAATGATTAGATATTATTAATCTAGAGTACAATATAAATAGATTAAAAAATTATAATTAATGTTAAATTTTTAGTATATACTGTAACACCAATATAGTAATGTTTATTAATCTCATTCTCCAGTCTACAAATTTTAATAATGTAAATGTATATAGAACATATTCAGATCATATTATATCCTTATTATGACAATTATAGCAGAAACATATATAAGTATTATATTTTACAACCGAATAAAACCACTCGGAAAGGAATATCTTCCCTAGCTTACGAGCAAGACAATGCTGATTTTCCGACGAGCTTAATCATTTTAAGACTACAGTTAATTTGTGAATTTTTTATTCAATAAATTTGAAAAGCAATTTGTGTCTGAATAAGTCAAGATACATAAGACTCTAGCACAAATCATCAATGAATATAACACTTGTATATATAATTCTCAAACCAACAAATAATCGACAAATTTTAATTAACTAATAATCCAATCAAAAATATTATGTCAAAATATTTCAAATAAAAATTATTCTATATTTCAATTGCAAATCAATATTTAAATATAAAATTTATTTTATAATCTTTATTTATTTATTTTTCTTTTTGACGACAATAATAAACAAATTCATCAATCAATTTCCCCAAAATAAAAAAAAAACATACACACAAATTCTTTTAATGCTATCAAAGATTAAAGATTGACACACGAGAGCTGTTAGTAAAAAAAAAAATATAATAAATAAATAAATAAAATATGTAAAACGAAATATATAAAAAAAAAAAAAATATTTTATACTGATTTTTCCCAGTTTTTAAAATATTAAATAGAGATATAAAATATAACCATCAAAGAAGAGACAATATAAATAAACTGCCAGCATATTTTTATGTTATTATTAAAAAAAAATTTACTGGAAAATGTCAATTATTATTGGAATAAAACAGAAAAAAAAATATGATATTATTTATATTAATTGAGAATTAAATACCTAAAAATTAAATATTAAAATATTTATTGAATATTTAATAAATAAAAGTTTTACAATTATTATAAACAGAAAATTATTATAATTTTTCTTTAACTGCAATATTTTCTATTTGAAAATTGATAAAAAAAAATCGAATTTAATACAATAATATGTAATGGTAATAAACGAACAAAATTTGAACTATTTAAATTAAAGCAAATTTTTTGACATAGATAAATTTAGATCTAGAAATATCTTTATTTATCGAAAGCCGCTTAAGTATAAGTTATCAGGCAAAATTTAACCCGTCAACATTTTTGACAGTCTTTCATATTTCCTAAATCTTGAATTTATAAAGCAATTTCGTTTAGAATCTCCCTGTGGGCTGTGCAATTGTTAACTGAAGCTAGACTAAATTACTAGGATATACACAAACATATACATATAAATTTGAAACTTTTGAATTTTAAAGTTTTTGTTTAGCTCACGGCAGGCAGTCTATGGTAAAAAATAGAAAAAATCGCCTATGCAATATGGGAATGATTTACAATAAAGAAAATATTGTCTACATTGAGGAAAATATGATTTACTGACAGGTTCAACAATGAAAAAATCTATCGTAATTACAAAACAAAAATTGAAATAAGTCAAATTTCTGGAAAGTATAGTCAAAATGATTTTTTGCTATATACTAACATTTTTGTTGTACTTATTACTATTTATTTATTAATTAGTTATCTTTAATTTTATATTTAAAAATATTTTCGTCCTTAATCGAAAATTTATTAATAATACCACATTACCCAACCATTTTTTTACACAAAATACACAAAATTTGACATAATAAAAAATTTTTTTAGAAATCTTGCAGAAAATTTTCACCCCTAAAAAAAATTACATAATTTCAAATATTTTCTTTTGGACTGTAAGTAATTAACTATTGAAATTTTTTTGGTTTATCTTCAAAAAAAATAAAAACCATTTTTTTTAAAGGACTATTTTACATATTTTCTTAATTATATAAATAGACCCTTTTTTTCTACATACTATATATATATAATATACCAAGGAAAAAAAAATATTTCGATTAAAAATCGCAAAATCACATTTTTTCTATTTTATTCATTTTTGCCTTTTTTTGCCATCATCGAAAAAAAAAAAAACCAAATAAGAAAGAAATTAATACAAAAAAAACCTCAAAAACCAATTTCATCATCATAGCTTGATCTTATTATATACCCCCATATAGTATACCATATATGATGTTATAAGTAATTTTCTATACAACAGCATAAAAATAACAACAAAAATATGGAAAAGTCAAGAGGGTTAAAAACTGCTGTCACATAGAAATTTAAAAAAAAAAAATATAGTCACACATTCATAAAAATATTAAGAAAAAAATGAAAGATAAAAACTTTATTTAAAAAAAAAAAAAATATAGTGTAGCACAAAAATATCCTTTGAGATTTTCTCGAATCTAAGTTAGTCGTTATTAAAAATAATTTTTTTTTTTAAGGATAATATTTTCCCATATGTTTGAATATAGAAAAAAGTTTTATATATATTTAAAAATTTCAGGAAATGAAATAAAACAATATTTTTTTTCTATTTAAAAGCTTCCTTCTTTCACAAAATTGTTGAAAAATGGGAAAAAAAAAGAAATTTTCCTTTATTTAATTTTTTTTTTTTAGAATTGGGATATGAAAATTGTAGATCACTATGAATATAAATTTATTTTTTTTTAAATAGATTTTTTATTTCAACATCCAAACCAATTTTATTTATTTTTTCTTATAATGAAATTCTTTTGAGCGTGTAAATTTGTCTGTCAGTTTTGTAGGATTTAACAAATCTTGTATTTAGATCTTTTGAAAATTACCTAAAGAGGAAATAGTTGCAGATGACAGTAATCCGTTTTGGAACATTAGCTTTTATTCAATGATAGATTTTTTCTAGGTTTACTATCTGAATGTGTTATGTCTTTATAGTGATCTATCCTTTTCTAACAAGGCTAAAAATAATTTTAAAAATAACTGTATGGCGAATATTGTTATAAGAAAGACACTCGATATGATTTTTAAAAATGTCACGACAAATTTCAATTATGAAAAGCACATTTTGAAATGTAAAAACACTAATTAGAGTCTCCCTAAAACAAAAAATCTCTTAAGAGGAAGTCTAAACTCAACATAAATAGTTGAATGTTTTTCTCTAATTTTAAAATGCTGTCCAATAAATGACAAAATTCTAAATACATTCCTATAAAGTATTTGTAAACTTTGTACTATGATCAAACTTATGTGCACATTTTTTCAGTAATATACGACTGCAAGATTCGGAACTACTATTTTTTTTCAGTCAAGCAAAATTTTTACGATTAATTCCACTCTATCCAAGAATGAAATTTCATCCGATATTAAACTTCAATTATCTCACAATCTCTCATTGATGTTATTTAAGCTGTAATCCTTAAACAAACCCATTATATTTACAATTTTTTTGGCACTTAAAATTAATATGAAAATTAGTTTCTATCTTTTTCCTACCATGTATATAAAGGACTTTTCCTAGAAACAAATACAAAAAAAAGGAGAAATCGAATGTGACATTATAAAAATTCAATAAAAAATATAACCTCTTCGTTCGCATAAAAGGTTAAGGTTTTTTTTATCAATTCTGAATAACATTTAACCGCAAAGCTTGTCTATTAAAAAGACATTTTTTTCTATATTTTATTTAATTTTTTTTTTTTATTTTGGGATTATCAAAGCTTCATTTTTGGCATTGCCATGAATTTTTTCAAAGATTTTTTTATTGAATTACAAATTTTCAATTATTGAATACACAAAAAAAAAAGGATATACCTACATATTCCTTTTTTCTAGATGAATTAATAATATTCAAATTTGTAGCTCAGGTTACAAATTTATTCCAATTTTTTCTTGTATATAATTTTGCATAATTAACCCTCAAAATTTCTATTTAAAAACCTAAAAAAAAAATATTTCGAATAAAAACCATTTTTTTTTAGTTACTAAAGCGTTAAGCAAAAAACCCAAAAATAAAATATGACGCACGTTTTTCTATTTTCGTTGGAAAATCAAAAAAACATTTACAATGAAAATTCGATTGCAAAAAAAATTCTTCTACAAAAAGACATTCTCTCATATAGTAAATGATTCAATTTATTACTTTAAATTTTAAACTTTAAAGAAAACGAGAAAATTGTCATCAAAAAATCTTTGTTATCCTTTTTATTACCATAAAAAAATTATTTACACGATCCTTGAAAAACAACACTCATACTCAATACTTTATCTCAACAATATAACAACACAAATTTTTTTTAAGCATTTTTCCAATTTATTTCATTGTAAATTTATTGACTGTAAACTGATAAACAGAACAGAAAATTTTCTTTTAGGAAAAACTTAAATTTTCATGTCTGTCTATAAATATTTCCATTTTTTTTTTTAAATAACAAAAAAAATAATTTGTTTGTTTAACATTCAATTTAAAACATTCAAAAATCATTCCCTTAACAACTTAAAAAAAAAAAACAAAAATTCTTCTTGTCTTAAAAATAAGCAATGAATTTTTTGTTTTTCACATGAAAATGACATTGTATACTAACAACGATCACATCAACATGACTTGACAAAACAATTTTTCTTGTCATTTTCATATCTTAAAAAGAGAAAAACAAAAAAGTCTTCAATACAATATTTTCCACAATAAACAACCATCAGAGGACTAAAAAAAAACATAAATTCAGATTTCTTTAAGACCAGTTTAACACGTTCAATATTATCCCTTCATTATTTTTAATTTACTTTCTAACTCAATTAAAAAACAGAGATATGCGAAAAGCAGAAAAAAATCCTGTGATTATATAAATATGGACTGCTAAAATAGCCATGTCCTTAATCGCCGGCTAACATAACCTGAGCGGCCTACAAAAGATGACTAACATTTTAGTATTGCATGTGGTTCAGCAATCATTTTTCTTGAATGGGATTAAGGGAACTAATAGCAAAAATCGTTTTTCTTTTTGGCAGCTCAGATCCTTTAAGCTACTTATAGGGCAGATATTTTATCTTGACAGCAAAGGTAATTGAAATTATATTTTACTTTTCATCAATTAGCAGTCCATTATATAGAACAAATCACATTTTTTCTTAATTCGTTTTCATATCAATATTTCTTTTAAACGAAAATTGTTGAACGTGTAAAAATCAATTAACAGACACACAACAAAATCGAAAAAACTTTTTATGAAAATCTATAAGAAAATTGTAAAATGAAACCAATTTTTATTCTTTCTTGTTATATACATAAATCATGAAATTTTCTATTATATTTTACTATATGCAATTTCCTTTCGATTATTTTTTTTCTCCCATTTTCTTTACATAAGAAAAATTATTGTTTTTCCCAAAAATGCATTGAAAAATTATTATCGTTTTAAACTAGTTAAAGGGAAAAAAACAAATCGATTTTCTATTTAAGTTCGAATATTCATTGCTTTCTTTCTGTCTCTGTCCTTTTCCGGTACGTTACATATTTTATACGTGCATATCTACAAAGGAAAACATTTTATAAGTATAATTTTTTTTTTATTTTAATTCAAGTGCACAATTCAATTTTTATTTTAGGCACGACTAACATGGAAATTATATAACATGAATTGTTTTTGAAAAAAAAAAGGCGGATTGGATGGGGTAGAGAATTAGTGGTATATAACGAAAATTGAACATAAATTAAGTATCTACTCTACCTGAGAGAGAAAAACAAAAACTTTACGAAAGATTTTTTCGTTCAGGAATTTTACTTTTCCTTCTTTGCGTATCCATTTTCCTGACACAATTGAAAATTTCCTTTCTTTTCTTCATTTTTAATTTCATTTTTTCTTCTATATGTATTTTATCTTTACATTATTTTCATGGTCTTTTCCGTTTATATATATATGTGTTTGTATTTTATGTAAAAGAGATGAAACTATAGAATAAGGATAAATTATTTTTCTTTTTCCTTTTACGTTTACGTTTTTTTTTTTTTATTCAGTTTTTGAGGAAATGAAAATAATATATTTAAATTATATTGAATGACTTTGATAAATTGAATAAAGACAAAAGAGCATGAAAGAATTTTAATTTTGAATTTATAGATTGGTGTAAAAACAAGAAGGCCGCATTTTTCTCAAGGTTTCTCAAGGTACTAAAAAGTTTTAAAAATTTTATGTATGTTACAACAGGATAATAATTTGTTTTGAAAACTTTCTAAGGCGTGTATAATAATTTTTCTTTTTAATTTTCCATGGGACTGGGTAAAATTTTCTATGGTATAAATTTGGAAACAATTAAATTTTTTCTTTGATTGGGGGAACAGAAAATATGGAGCATTAAAATTTAAATGAATAATGAATAATATTAACAAGGAAAAGGAAAAAACAAAATGTGTTAACCTTCAATTAAACTTGAACTTTTAATTAGGTATTTAATTACGGATATAATAATTATATATTATCTATTATCGTATAATGAAGAAATTAAAAGATTTTTTGTGTTTTTTTTTTGGGAAATTTATAATTATCAAAATTATGTTTTTTTTTGTTTGAAATTAAGAATTTTTGGTGGTTAAAATTATGTATAAGGTAAATTTTGCAAATTATGAACTCTTGATCAAAGTAAAATTTTAGATCAAATTAGAGAAAATATAATTAATTCATACTTAAAATAATATAGAAAATTATTTATGTAAATAAATTTTGCTATTGGATATTTATAGAAAAATTTTTGAATTTCAGAATATTTTATTTGTAATTTATGAATAATGGCAATTAAATAATGTTCAATCAAGTTTTGGTTATAATTGAATTATTAATTCATAAATAAATTTAATTAATCATTACTTAATTTTGTATTTTTTATAAGGAAAATATTTGGAAATATATTTCAATTATTTTGAAGCCATTAAAAACATATACGCTTTCATGATCATTATGACTGAATTTTAGTAATATGTAGTAGCAAAATATAAGTACACATTTTCAGTAACGTCCTACTAACATAATGGAAGTACGTTAGATATTAAGAAATCATTCAAATTTAATAACTCAACTAATAAACAAAGTATGTTTATTAATCTTTTGATAATTAATTGTTCAATTGAATATCAATAAGGAAATGTCCTTAAAGGTAAGCAATTATTTCTATTTTTAATTATTATAATTGTACACTTCCTTTGTAAAAGTTCCTACTTTCCAATTACAATATAATTTACTATTCAAAATTATAATTTAAAAAATCCTTCAAAATTTATCATAATTAATATTATTTTCATTACTAAATTATCAAATTTTCTAAAAACAAAAAAACATTGCAAAAAATTGTAAAAAAATTGCCAAAAAAACCAAAAATACTAAATACAATTTACATAAACTAAATTCCAAATTCTAATGAAAATATATCATTTCAAAATAACACAATAGTTTAATAATCAGTTAGTAATCAATTAGTAATATCTTTTTGAGTATCTAATTAATATCATAATTTTTCAGCATCAACAAAATTAAACACAATTTTCCTATATTTCGTTTGAAATTTTAAATTGAATTGGATTTTGAAACGAAATTATAATTCATTAAAATTATATTTTAGCCAATTATAAATTACTAAATAAAAATATTTTTTAATTGCAATTTCATTATTTTCTGTACCTTCTAAGGACGTTTTTCATGTCTGTTTAATTAATTTTACTATATCAGATTTTGTGCACCTTCTACATAAATAAAATAATTCATTTATTAATATTTTTATGATTTATAAATATTTCCGGGGAACGAAAAAAAAAAATTATTATTATTATTATCATCATTTTTTTTTTGACGATGATGATGATGATGAAATTTTACTACGGAAACATTATACCCACGGGTCTATTTATGACGATGAATTATTGGGTTATAAAAAGGATATTTTCAACAATTTTTCTGTAAGCATATGTAAATGTAAATATATGTAGATATGGTTGTTGTTTTCTTTTTGTATGAATATACATAGATAACCAGATTTATGGATAAAAAAAAACAAATTCTATTATTTTATTTTTACAAAAAAAAATTCTAAAAGATTAACTGATTTTGATAAATATTTGTATAACCATCAGGAGTGGAAAAAAAATATTTACTAAAAAAATAAAAAGGAGACTAACTATTGAAGTTGAAAAATATTATAAAATAAAATATTATCAATATATGAAAAGGATAATTTCTGAAGAGTTTTCAGTTTTTCATTGATGGTTTCAGTTTTTCATTGATCATATTGAAAAAAGGATTTTAAAAATTTTGACTTTTTTTATTTTTATATAATTGGTTGGTTTATATAATTAAGTAAATTATTTATTACGAAAAGTTGATTTAGAAAATTTGGATATAGTTTTTTTTTTCTAAGGTAAAAAAAAGTTTTTGTAAAATTTTATGAATTAATTTTGAAAATGCATAATTTAAAATGCTTTTTGATATTATAATGTTGGCTATATACTTTACTGTTACATAGTTATAGTTAGTAAACATAAATCTGTTATAAATTATAAGAGACGAAACATAAATGATAACTAAATTTATTCATAAAATAAAGAATTATTTTATTAATGACAAACTCCCATTAAGAACATAAAAAATACTTTTTGCCAATGTTGTTTTTAAAAGGACATCATATCCTTTATACTTTATATTTTGATAGAAATTTGGACTTAAATAAAAATGATAAAAGGGAAAATGGTTTCATAACTAATTGATTTCTGGCCTTTTTATTATATAATTTTTGATATTTCATTGATACCAAAAAAAATATATATATTTTCAATATATAGATTTTCTATATTATAAATATCATTTAATTAATAAACTTTAATGATAATAAGGATTCATTAAATTTTATAAAGGAATCTTAACCCAAAATATATTACAAATTATTTAATATTATTTTGTTTTTGGTTATCATTTTAAATTAGCTTTAAATTCTTTATTATTATTTTTTAGATATTTTTTTATAATTTTCAAATCTTCTTGCACCCAAAATTGTTTTATCATTTTCCCTTCCAAATATACTGAAAAAAATTCTGTCTGAGTTAGAAAAATTTCCTTTTATTATAAATAACAAATTACAGTAAAAATAAGGATATCCAGGATATATCTAAATAAGGATGTATATACATATATATTTTAGGTAAAAAAGATCTCTTTACAATACTATAATAATAATAATCATAATCATAATAATCATCAACATTATGACTATGAAGATATTTTGTATTCAATGCAAAGAAGATGACAGATGTCTTTAAAATGTCTCTGTTTTTTGTTATGTTTCTGATGAAATATAAAACCGACATTTTTATAGTATAATTTTAGCTAATATAAAAAACCAACAATAAAAATGATGATAGAACAACAAAGAATATTGTATAATTTTGTTTTTGACCTTGTATTAAGGACGAAATTAATAAAAAGTTGGACATTTTCTGCGTATTTCAAGAAAATTATTATATTTAAAAATATATATAAACAAAAATTGTAACAAATTATGATTTTTTTTTATTTCAATTTCCCTAAAAATATATTTTTTAAGTATTGCTCAAAAGAAATTTTGACAGTCAAATGAATTCTGATATTTTTTAATTAATTAAAAATAAATTCATTATTCATAAATAATATTTTAATAACATCATAAGAAAAAAAACTCAACAAATAATTTAATTAAGTATATAGTAAAAATATATAGAAATATTATAAAATTAGGGAAATTTTGTTTGTTAATTATATTTGACAATCTAAAAATTGAGTCTTGCTTTTTCTTGTTTATCACAAAAAAAAGTAGGAGTATAAAAAATATGAAATTTACTTAATAAATTTCAATTATATTTTTCATCAAAATAATGAAAAAAGGAAAACCCTCTTAGTTTGTCTTATAAATTATGATAAATATTTTAGATTTTATTAGTTTTCTACAATGTTATAAAATAGAATGTTATTATAATATAAGGTAAAAAGATCAATAGTTGACCAATGTTGACAAATTTGAATTAGTAAAAACTGAAATTAAATTCTTTTTTTTTTTTCATTTTTTCTCACTGTCTGAACAGCCAAATTATGCTCTCAGGTCTATCTCAGAAATGTCCTGGCACATTTCTCAAAAATGTGCTTGAATTTACTAGCAATTTTCGTAAAATAAAAACTTCTGCATTGGAAAAAAAAATATTAAAACAAAGTTTATTAAATTGCAATAATTTTTCAATTATTTCAAAAAAAAATTTAAATGATTTTTGTTAATGGCACTCCACCAACAGTTAACAAATAATTGTGAAAAATAATGGAAATTACTTTAAATTTATTAAATTCCCAATTAAAATTGAATTTTATAATTTTTGTTAAATGAATAAAATATTAATAAAAATGTCTGTCAATAATAAATTGAAATGTGGAACATATTTTTATTGTTAAAATTTTATCCAATAAATTAAATTTTTTTAAATAATTATTATATATATTTTATTTATTTCAACAAGACAAATTTTAATTAAATATTGATATGCGGTTTATTTTAAAAAATTGTAGGTCAATTACAATATTATGGCATGACATAATATTTAGTGTCCGATATTTGTAATTCCATATATGTAGTATGAAATTTAATTAAAAAATTCCAATGTATTTAATTATTTATTTATTTTTGTGCAAAGTGTTTAAGGATTTAATTTAATAGTAAAAAAAATTTCTTCAGCCTTCAAATATTTCTATAATATACTTTGTTCTACTTCAGTATTTACACTAAACCCTTGCCCTATAGTTGATGTCAAAGTTTCATCCAACAAAGATTTTTCTAAAAAAAAAGAAAAATTTTTAATCATTTTCAATCTAAAATAGTAAATTCTTTTAAAATAAAATTATTTTACTTCAAGCAATCATGGATTTTAAAATTTTCATATTACAATTAATTTAAATATTTGAAAAAAAAAAACATTTTTAAAAGACTTTTTTTCAAATGATATAAAAACTAATTTAAAAAAACAAGAAGAAGAATGAGACGTATATGATGGTTAATAAAAAAATCCTTAACTCTCTATTAAATGTCTTTAGGGTATTTAAAAAATTGTACAAAGTAATATACCATTGTTTGTCCTTCCCAAATAAAAAGAATAAATTGTGAAGTCATATATAAAATCAAACATAAATTGAGTATATTTTTCCATTTTTTTTTTTGTTTCCTACAAAACCCAAGAGCATAAAATTATTATATTTCGTTTATATTCATTTCATTTTTTAGATCAAGAATTTTCAAGTGATTTTATATTAGTTACTCATGGTACGTTAAAAGTTTACTTAAAATTTGATAAACCAAAAATGAAATATTAAAAAATTCAATTAACAAAATAGAAATATATTTTTTTTGTTTGTGATTCAGTTCAAATGTTTAAACTGTGGAAAGGTTTTCTTTTTTTTTTTGTATAACTAATTTAATTTTGGTATTAAATTTATTTTCGAAATTACATTAATTATTTTTTTCTTTGTGATATTTCTAGAAAAATAAACATTAAATTTTAAATTGTATAATATTCGTCAAAAGATTTTCAGGATATTTCTTAGAAAAAATTGTTGCCAGTACAAATGAGGATCTAATTCTCTGGAAATTTATAAAATTTCAAATATTTATAATAAATATAAATCTGAAAACAAACTCAAAATTAAAGTAAATTTGTATAGAAATTCATATAATTAACATAAATTTTCCACCCTTTTAAACTGCGCTTACCACCATGAAACATTTCCACCAAACTATCAAGAAAATATAATCTTACTTTTTTTTTCGCTATTGTTATATAAGAGTAAAATAATCTTGAAAATTAGAACAACTATAATCACATAACTAGGACAATGATCCTCCAATTCAAAAAAAATCAGGATTTTAAAAGCAAAGAAAAATTAACGATTGAACACAAAAAAAAAAGCAATTGATCCATAAATATACTTGAGAAAAAATTCAAGTAGATTTTTTTTATTCATCATCATTTTTTTTTCTACTTATGGAAACTTAAGAAAATCTTTTATGAAATTTAATTTTTTTTTTGTTTGTTTGATATTTGATGCATTTTTGCTAATTTTACATTTAATAGTCAAGTAGAAGAACGACGAATAGTTAAAAATTATCTTTATATTTAAATGCAAAATTTAGGTCGGTACACAAAAAAAATTAAATTATTTTTAAATATTATTATAATAATAGTAAAAAAAGAATTTTTAGCAAAGAAAAACTTAAAAACTCTACAAATTTAGTGAATTTTTTTCAAGTTGAATTAAATT
Source organism: Empis stercorea (assembly GCA_949752835.1). Classification (NCBI taxonomy): domain Eukaryota; kingdom Metazoa; phylum Arthropoda; class Insecta; order Diptera; family Empididae; genus Empis; species Empis stercorea. Next base: position 52,480,741 of record OX457087.1, on the reverse strand, counting down.
CTTTTTTTTTTTTAATAATATTAAGTTTAATAGGAAAATGAAAGTAGATTATCATTAAAAAAAAATTTATAAGATATTTTAAAAAATAACAAAAAAAAAAAAAATCAAGGAGATTTTTATATAAAAAAAAAATCATTTCATTTTTCATCTTAAAAATAAAATTTTTATTAATTATCAACTTCACCGAAACAAGATAATTTAATGTAATCTATATAATATAATTAATTTAAATATACTTTATAATAAAATATTCTGTTTACCATAAACTTTTTTTGCAAATGAAAAATTATCATTTTCTTGGAATTTTTCTTTAAAAAAAAAAATTGTTTAACCAAGTGCGACAATTTTTGTACGTGCTCGTATTAAAAATTATTTTACTAAACCAAATTCTATTTTTTTTTTTTTTTTGGTCTTAAGTTGACATTAAAAATTATATAAATTTTATGGATAACAAGATTTTATTCTTAATTCTGGATAAAAATCACAAAAAAAAAATGTAATGAAAATTTAAAATTTAAGATTTTTTTATAGCCAAGAAAATTACAAGATATTTTAAAAACTCAGAATTAACACTGATAAAATTGCAACTGAATTTCGGAATAACATTTAAGATGTATAAGGCCTATAGAGGGCCATATCGGGGCCGTTGTGCCAAAATAATGTAGAATTGATTTTTTTTCTGTATTTTTGATAGTAAATTGAAATTTTAAACTTTAAAAAAAAAAAAACATTTTCTTATTCTTAGCATAAATTTGATTTTGATTGATAAATTTTTACAATAATTGATTTCTATAAGAATAAATTATATAAATTTTAATAATAAAAAATCGCCATTGTCGTCTAGACCAGAATAACAAAAACAAGAAGAAGATTATTTTATCATTTTTTATTTTCGAAGACAAATTTGGAATTTTTAAAGTATATTTTGATTTTTTATTTACATAATTCAAAATTTTATTTATTTTTCGTATTACAATTTTATTATTTTTGTGCAAAAAAAAAAACAAATAATTAGATACAATAAAAAAAAACAAAATGAGGGACAAAATAAACAGAGTTTTGGATTTTAGCTGTAGGTGTAAAAAGTAAAACATCAAAAATCATTATAATTTCAATTTAGGAAAAACAAGCATGTCTGGAATTTTATATATAAAAAGAAAATCATAAATTAATTTAATTACAACTCAAATTGTGTACATAAGTACATAAAATTTACTAACCTACAAAATTTTTTTCCTTGACACAATTTAATTCATATCATAAAAAATTATATATTATTGAAAAATTAATAATTTTAAAATTTGAATTGCATAAATCTTTCAATTAAATATTCCTAAGACCTAAGACCCAAGAAATTTATTTTTTATCGTTACGCAGTTAAGAAAGAAATCAAATTTTTAATTACCTTTCTCGATTGATGGTTCGTATAAATATTGTTTATATTATTTACATTTTGATTTTATTTCCGTTTTCCTTATTTTGCTATAAGAAAAACCAACAACAAACTATATATATTTTTCTAACTTACTATAAAATTACGATTTCAATATCTTATTTTTATATTTTTGTCCTTGCTCCTTAATAATTTTCTATATTTTCTGATTTTTTTTTTTTTTATGTTTTGTATACGAAAGACTTGTGTGCTGCCTCAAGGTTTATGATTCAATTGAAAGTAAATAAGTTCATAATTTTTCTTGTTATTATTATTATTATTTCTTTTGGTTTGTTTATGAATTTTTCTTAAGAAAAACGAATTGAAAATTACCTAGTTTTATTTTATTTTTTAATTTTTCATATTCCTCAAGTCATTTTAAATAATAAATTTTCTTTTTGTGGAAAATTTTAAATAATTTTTTATTTTTTTTTTGGTTTTTGATAAATATAAAAAAATGAAATTTCTATATTAACTTTTAATTGTAGCCTTTGGCTTTCGAAATAATAATTTTTTATATATTTTATTTTTGGAATTATATTTTAAAAGTAAGAGATTTTTCTTTTCAATTTAAATTTAAAATTAAAATTTGAATATTTAAGATTATTATAAAAGATATTTTATTAATGTGTTTTCTACAATATTACAATAATTACAAAATAAATTTCTCATTAATCAATTGGTTATTTATTTAAAGTTAATGTTGCAACATACAAGGAAACGTTTTCGTCAATGTTGTTACTATAGCATCGTCTGCAATTGTGGATAAAAAAACCAAATGTACATTATTAGCTAATAAATTCTTGTGGAAAATTTTATGTGGAAATATGAAATATTTATATTATTTTTATTTGAAGAGATAATTTTGTTAAAATCTTAAAATAATGACGAAAGATTTAATTGAATTTAATATTGTAAATAGTATAAAGGTTTAGTTCAGTTTATAATAACATAGAAAAATGGTTTCATCGATGCACACGAAATTGAAGGAAATTTTGAAATATTTTGATGAACATTTCATATTAACCAAATATGAAATATTAGATTTGTCAGCAAATTAAAATCAAACCTACAACTACATTATTAAATTTTTATTATAATTTTCAAAAATTAGAAAATATAAGATTATTATATTATCTAAATTTTCTTACATCTTTATCGGTGCGTTGCCATGATAAAATGCTTTATTTAGTCCTTTATATTACCAACAAAAATTCCTTATTTCTAATTAAATTTAATTATATTTTCATCAATATTTCTCTTCCTTTTTCAATAAAATATGGAATTTAAAGTTATCTAATAAATAAATTAACCACAATTAAAATTAAAACTTATTGAACCTGAAATAAATTATTTTGCAAAAACAGAAGAATAATAAATTTATAATTTAACTTAGAATTTCTAAATTATGTATACACATACATTAAAAGAAAAACTGCGGAAAATTAAATATAAAATAAATAAATATAAATATAATTTGGTAGTATAGCTAATTTAGATCCATTGCAAGCAAATAAATTTCAATATTTATGAGAATTTTTCAATCTATTGTTTTTTTTTTTATGACAACCCCATTTCATTACCCATCACCTACTTGTATATATATATAATTATCAAACCATAGAAATTTTGTTATATATATTTACTCTGAAACATTATACATCCATAATAATAATAAAATAAAATAAAAATCCCTGCAGGGTTGGTGTGGTGATATGATTATACTGCACCAACCGCAAAAGTTACAAAATTTATGAAAATGTTATTACTTTACGGATCAATGATTGTCTGAGTGGAAAATTTCATTTATTAACTACTTATATAAATACTGAGTTATATATAACATTATATATAAACATAAATATACTCGTATATAACAACGACGATTTTTTTTTTGAACGTTATATGTTAACAGACGATTTAATATTTCAATTTTAACCATGGCAATTTTATTATTATAACTTATTGGTTTAAGTGCAAATAAATATACTTCGTTTATATACATAATTCAGGATATTTTTTCTGTGTGATATATATGTGGAAGGGTGCAAGTTATACACATTAACGTATTTATTATTTTTATGTGGAAAAAGAAAGTTTGATTAAAAAGGGAAACGTTTAAATTTTAAATTGATATTTTTTGTTTTAAATCGAGAAATTTAAAAAGTAATTTAATTAAGATGAAAATGTAAATTTTTTTTACCATGATATAGAATTTAATGGTGCAGAAATCTACTCATAAAATCACTAACAAGAATTTATATTAGCAATAACTTGTATTTTTTTACATTAATTATTTGTTCAGCAAATAAATATATTTTAACTGGGTTATATTGCAAGATCCCAAAAGTTTTTGAAATTCAAATAATTTAATGAATTTCCTTTTCTACTTTTCGAAGTCATAAAAGAAACTGGAGATACAACATATTCTTGTGTTCTAATTTTATAGTCTAATTTTGAATCATTATTTATTCTTCATTTAATCTTTGCGAAATGAATTTTTTTTTTAAATTGAATTTTCAATAATAAGGTCAAATATTCATATTAAAATATGTTTTGCCTTAATTTACAATTTAAATTTTATATTCAATTATATAAAACCAATTTTTAAATCTCTATACAAAATTTAAGTATTAAATATTTAATTTAAATGAAATTTTTAATATAATTGAGGAACAATTTATTTTTAGTATTTTATAATTTTTAATTAAATAGAAATCTTTCTATTATTATTTGAAAAATATTATATTACTATTAGAATATTTTAAATGGATAATAAAAGCAAAAAATAAAATAAGGAAATTACAAATAAGTATAATAAATTTATATTTTTTAATGTTATCATCAAAAATAAAAAAACAATCAAAACAAAAAATATATATACGGTATATACTATATTAGGAGAAAAACTAATTTCCCTCAGGATAATATCAATTTGTTCAAAATAAACTATCTAAAATTATATTTGTTTCCTTTCATAGTTAAAATGGTTAAATATTTAGAAATTGGAATAAAAAACAATGAAAATTTTTATTTTTTTATTTTTGTTACAAAAATTTTATTAGAAAGAAGGAAAAAATTTACTTATAAGGGGAAGGTGACACCGTAACAACAAAGCTTAGTCTCAAAAATATATACATAATAGTTCCTAAAAATTAATTGAAGAATTTCCTGTTCGCACAATACTAAAATATCAAAATTTTAAATACAAATGCGACTGTAATTATAAATACCTTCAAAATCTTATTAGAAAATTACTTTATTAATTAATTTCTCCATAATTCAGCAATAAAATGTTTTAAATAAAATACTTTATTATTATCACAAAAATTATTGCATTTAATCTATAAAAACTGATCAACCCCTTAATCTCTTTACCGCATTCTTCAGCCAAAAAAATAGCAAAAACACAGAAAAATTGAACCAGTTTTAGTCATCAATAAATTTTATACGATATTATTAGTCGCTGAAGAGAACACCAAAATATATTAAAAAAAAAAGTTACCAACTAGGTCATAAATTTTATTTCCATCTTCCATTTTCCATTTTGCTATTGATAGCAAAAAAAAAATTTTTTTTGTTCTTAAAAGGAAATTTTGAACACACAAAAAAAACAATACCCAATCTAAGATACATACACAAACATATTTTTTTTCTCGTATTAAACGGGTTAAGAACAAACATAAGAATAAAAGGATAATAATTTTCTAACATAATTTTGATATCTTATATAATAAAAAATTAAAGTAAAGGGAAAAGAAAATTTCCGCGAAAAAGGTTCTTATTTACATTTAAAGGTATATACATATATAAAATTATGTATAAGGATTTTGTAATGGTTTTGAATTTTTATATAATTCAAAGAAAAAATTCATCCATCTACAATTTTTTTTATTATTCAATTATTTTACAAATATATAATTTTTTATATACTTGTGTTTATTTTATAATCCTTTTTATCATAAATAGCTAAATTAACCAAAATATTTTACCCATAATAACAGAGCATGGCATATTTAAACTACACTCTCTTGATTTACTGGTTATAATATCCTTTACTCTAATAATAATAATGATAATAATAATAATAATAATAAGGTTCTGATCTTCTTTATCCATTAATTTTATTACACCCAAAATTAAAGTTAAAAGGACGAATGAACACAACACAAACAACAACAAAATTTTATATAAAATAAATAATGCTAATAAAATTTCAGTAATTTTCATAATTTTTCTTTTATTTTGTTTTTTTTGTCTATAATTTTAAATACGCGCACCTAAAAATATGCTATACAATATTTACCAAAAAAAAATATACATATAAAATAGTATGGTATGGTGGTATATAAAAATTTATATATTTTCTTGACAGGAATAAAAAGTACAGTAAAAAGGATATATTTCTTCTTTTTTTTTTTTTTTTGAAAGAAAATTTATAAATCGTCATTAAAATTCATCCTTTAAAATTATAGATAATATTTTTTCATGAAAATTTTTAATGTCCGTATAAAAAGTAATTTTCTCCAATTAAATGAGAAAAAAAAAATTTTGTATTGCTTTATCGGAGCATAGAGTAATAAAAATTATTTTTTCTTGTGAATGTTAATATTAAATTTAAAAAATTACAATTTTTCCAAAACAGCCTTAAGCAACAAATTGAAGTCTAAAAATTTTTTTTTAGCAAATAGTAATAAAAACAGAAGTATATCAAACGAAATTATTGTGGAGTATAATTGCAAACTTTGTGGGAGTTATTTAGTTGTCGATATATAGTTACATATTGTCGAAAGTGTTTGGAAGAATTTCATAAAATTTCTTTTTAACCACTTGACCGATTTTACGAAATAAGCTGGAAAAACGTCTGTACAAGTTTAGCAGAATTTTCCTTAGCTGATTGGTATTATAAAAATGTTTGTAATAATATTTTTGTATTATTATAAGACCTGCTCTGTCTGGATTTATTTAAAAAAAAAATCCAAATTCGCTTTTAATCTGCATCTAATTTGTTGTCCAAAAATACAACCAACCAACATATCAGTCTGAGACAAACAGTTTAGCAGCAGACAATCAATGTTTAATATTAAATTTTCTTAATTTTTGGTAATAAATTAAAACCCACCCAATAAACAAATAAAACATTTTTTAGTATAATAAATTTGGAAAAATATTTTATAAAAGAAAAATATTATAATAATAACGAGCACTGAACTGGAAATTTAAAGTCAAATCATTTATTTGAAGCTATCTATATATATACACTCCTCATTCTTTCATTCTGTTCTTTTACACTCTGTAGCTATAATAAATATTAAATGAATAAAAAAAAATAATTCTCCTTTTTTTTTTATTATGGAAATTCCATAGAAATAATAAACAATTTTAATTTTTTCCAGGATCTTTTCAACGAAAATATATCCTTTTAGTAGATTTATGTATATAGTTACTATATTTTTGGGTAGCTCTAAAAAAAATTTATGACTGTCAATCTTTATAATAGACGTTGACATGATTGCTATTTTCTTTTTGGTTCTTCTCCTTTTTATTATGATTATGATTTTTGTTGGTTACCATCATAATTATAATAAATTAAAGTAATTAAGAAAAATTATTTCCCTTTTAATAATTTTAATTTGTTTAATAAATTTTGAAAGGAATTTTTTTTTTTATTGGTTTTTGATTTAAAAGTTCCTTGTTTGTTTTATTTTGTAGATTATAATTTTCATATTGTAAAGGATATTTTTTTATCTTTTGTAGGAATGAAATATAAATTAAATAATTTTTTAAAAAAATTTTTAAAAGTTTTTTGTTTAAGCTGATTTTCACTTTTGAATAAACTTTAAAAAATTAAATGAAAAAAAAAGAATGGTTTTTTGTTTGTGAAAAAATATAGCAAATAATTTTAATTAATAAATTTAGTTGGTATAAACATTTTTTTAAAAGTTTTAAATTAATTAAAAATAAAAATACACATATTTGAAAAATAGGATTTTAACGAAAATTAAGAATAGATTTTGTTAAAATTACTTAGAATTAATACTTGATTGCTCAGAATTTTCTTTACTACCAATTACTAAATAGTTACAAACTATATTTAATTACAAATTGATAATTTTTTAAGAGAAACTGTTTAGGTTATGTGAGAAGGAAAGGAAAAGCTTAATTATTATATTAAACTATAATTTTTCTTCTATCCAAATTTTGCAAATTTAAATTTTCTTAATATATTGTCAAATATTGTTCTAAAGAACTTTCTACAAAGTTTCCAAGTCAAATGCGGACATTTTTAACCTCATAACTTAAAATTTATCTTAAAGACTATTTATATATATATTTTGTTTTTCTCCAAAGAGGAATTTTAGTGTTTATCTCAAAATATTTACTAAGAAAATAAAAAAAATAAACTTTTCCCTCCTCCAAAAACAGAAAAAGTAGTAATTTTATAATAGTATAATTGTTCATATAAAAATATTCCTTTTATATAAATAATATATAATATAGAAAATAATTTAACAATTTTATTTACATACACTTTTAAGTTTCATTTCATATTTTCCTCTTTTTTTTCTAGAAAAGTTTTATAGAAAAACTTTTCACACATGAAAATAATAAGTTAAATATATTATTTTCTTCATAAATATAATAAAAATTATCTTTCTCTTTTTATAGTTGTTGAAGATTTTCTTAATTTCCAAAAAAAAAAAAAAGGAAAAATTCTAAAATCAGAAGAATAAAGTCACTTCGAAAGTTTTCGTTTTTCTGCAACGAAAGTAAAATATTGAAAAACTTTTAAAATTTATTCTTTTGTTTAATAATTTAATTTAATTACTTTATTTTATTTGAATTTTTTTTTGTATTAAATATTTTGTAGACTTACTACAAGAAAGGAAAAAAGTGTAATTTGAAAAGTTTTAGTATATAGTTAAAATCTTGGAAAAAAAATTTCAGCTTATATATGTAATTAAAGAGAAGAAAAATATCATATACGGAAAAATATTAGGTGAAAACTGAAAAACTATTTAAAAGATTTTTAACATTCCCAAAATTTATAGGTAAAATTTTTCTTTTAATGTTTAGAACTCCAAAACTCTTATATCAGAAGATCAGACTTTTCATAAAGAAGGTAAAACTCTTAAGCCAAACACTGTAATCGTATTTTTGGGACATATGAAGGGGCCATATATGAAGTGGCCACTATCGGTCTATTGAGATTACCCGTGTTGTTTAATCATATTGTTGTACACAATTTGAAATTATGTTTTTGCATAAGACCTCTCCCTAATACACGTCGTACGGCGTAGGGCGTCTGTCAAAATCGTTTTATTTTGTATGATAGCTCACGAAATAAAACGTCAAAACTGTTTGTAGTACTTAATACGCCCGTAAAAATTGGAAATTCCAATTGTCGGCGTTCGTACGCCGCGTATTTCGGGAGCTATCATACAAAATAAAACGATTTTGACAGACGCCGTACGTCGTGTATTAGGGAGAGCTCTTAGATATTATCATTTCTATAGTCAACAATCATTGTAATTCAGAATCAGCTAAATAATGCTTTAAATTTTGAAAAGTATAATCTAACATTATTTTAAGAACTTTTATATCTAATCTATAATTTGTTTCACATTTCTAAGGATCCAAGGCTGAGAATTATTAATTTATAAGAATCAATTTCATTTTGAACCACCGTAAAACAGTAAAATGCAAAGAATATGTCATGATACAAAAATATAGTATCGCAAAATTCATGATACAAAAATATAGTATCGCAAAGTAGAAAAGTATCGCAAAATTGAAAAATAATTTTATAGTTTAACAGCACAAACTTATGTAAAATCTACATGAAAGTCATATGCTTCAAAAAAAATGAATTTTACAATTTTTACTGCGACTTCAAACTTTTCAAGAAATCTATTTCAAGTACCCAATTAAATTATGCAAGACACTAAAAGTTTGAACAACAGAAAAATAATATAAATATTTATCGTTTACGTTTCTAAAAACAAAAATAAATATTTATCTCAAGTATATGTACCTGAAAAATTATATTGTCCTTGAAAAAATACCCTCTTTTACCCTAATTTGAATTATTCATTAATTTGTATTCAAAATGTGATGAAATTTTTTACAAACAAAACTTTTTATTGAGTTGTTTTTTATATATAATTTTTTTTTTTTTTTTAACATTAAAAAAGTTTTATTTACTTTTATTGTTTATAATAAAATTATAAATAAAACAAAAAAAAAATTTTAAGTTTATTTCATTTTTTTTGTAAAAAAACATGATTTATGTCATAAATTATTTGCCTATATATGTATAAATATCAAAAATGTTTATAAACATTTTGCATAATATTTACAAATAAATTTGCATAAATTTTTAATAAATATTTTAATAATTTGTCAAATAATGAAATTTAATACAATTTTTTTATCAATTACATGAGAAAATTAAGTACAAAATTTCGAAAATTGCAACTAATTGATATAATATATTTTCAACAGGTCCTTATTTATTTTATTTTTCAATTGATCAATTGAAAAATATGATTTTAAAAAGCAATTATAAGTGGTTGTTAAAATTTTTATTTTCATTGAATATTATAATAATTGAATTTTAATATTTTTGTACTTTGTACTAGCCAAAAAATGTTGGTATAGTTTGAAAAGTATACAGCATCAAATTGGATAGACGCGAGAGATATAGGAAAAATAATGTGTGAAATTTTTTAAAGGACTTAATAAAGCTTAACATACGCTGACTTAAGTTTAATGACACATCTTTCATATAGGCGACCAAGCACTGGGATTAATTATTTCGATTAATTAAGATTTCGATTATTTCGAAATCATCATTTTTCTATAAGAAAATTCATCAATTTGAGAAATTTTATTAATATACTAACAGATCTAAAAATTGTTCAAGGACAGTGGATAATTAATTAATTATAATATAACAATATGATATATCATTACTTTTATTTTACAGCTTTCTAAATTTATATATGGTTGCGTATGCCACTCTAACCTCAAGAGTTTAAATCGACAGGAATTTCAATACAGATTTGATTATCCTCTATAAATTATAAATTATTCTCCAGTTGCATTTTAGATGTTCAATATATAATTGAATTTAGAACAAACTATATAGGGACTGCAATAAAAGCATCTTTCATTTATTATTATCTAAAAATTTAACACAAATATATTATTTAAGACTCTTTCTTCTTATTTTCAAAAACAATTTATAAAAATTTCTGCAATATTTCCATATTTTTCTTTACCTTTAAAAAAAAAATTTACCCCCGAATAAAAAAAAAAAAAAGAAATTGAAGAAAGACAAAAAAGTAAATTACAACCCAGCAAGCAAAAACATAATTGGAATTTTGTTAAAAAAAAAAAAAAAAAGAATTTCATTGTCTGCAGGGAATTTTAATTAACGCAGGAGATTTACATAAATTTTTATCGTAAAATTTTAGTAAAAAATTTGGGAAACAAAAATTTTTCCAAAATAAAAAAAAAATGATAATTTGATTATTTTGTATTATAATAAATTCTCGGAAATTTTTGTTTTTGTTCTGTGTTCAAATAAAATTTCCATTTAAATATTATTTTAAGCAGGATTTTTTTTTTATTTATACGCTGAAAAAGCATTTTTTTTTGTTTCCAACAGCAAAAAAAAAAAAAAAAATCAGATAACATAAAATATATACAAAAAATTGAATTCTTAAATATACAAAAACAAATTATGTTGAATGCTTGTAAAAGATAATGATATTTAAATGAAATTTTAATTAAATATTTTCCCATTTTTTTTTTTATTTAAATATTTTTTTTTTTGTTGCCTATCACAATTTTTGTTTTTTTTTAAAAGAACATAAATAATTATTTTCGCATTAAAAACCACCATTTTTTTGTTCTGCACACCACCATTCCATTCATACTATTAAACCATAAAAATTTTCTTCTACCACCCAATACACCCAATGGCCGCCATCACCTCCTATTAAATATATTTTTTTTTTTTTTAAAAAAAGCATAGTAATAATTAATCTTTCAAAAAATATATTTAAAAAAGAAAAACTGCTTAAATAGGAATAATTGTTTTCTATATATACTTTTTTTTATATAATAAATTTTGTTGGCTACAAAATTGGTTGGGAAAAGTTTTTTGTCTTCAGGCTTTTTTCATTTTCTTTCTGGCCTAATGAAAAATTAAATATTTTTGATGAGGCTCAACCTTTATTAGACAATTTTATTTAGATAGGAAGACAGTAGAAATGTCCATTGAGGATTGCGTTTAGTCGGTTTTACTTGTTTAGAACCGAAAAAAAATATGTTTATAATAATTTTACTTGTTGAAAAAGTTTTTAAATTATTTTATGTTTTGTTTTTTGTAGTGACACATATTTTCTATTTCCGGGGACCCAAAAGGCTCAAAAACTTTGATTTTAATTAAATTTTGTTTGTACATATATATTTAAGAAATTGTGGTTTAAAAAAATATAATATAAATTTTAAGAAACTTAAATTTTCACAATGCTAGTTTTATGTTTCTATTGAATCGTTTAGCTTATCTTTAAAAAAATTTCTGATGCCAGTACTTCTTTTAATACATTAATTATATTTTTACATTAAACTTTTATATAACTTTTATTAATTTATCATTTTATGTAATTTTATTTTTCTTATTAAAATAAAATTTAAATTAATTGAAAATTAATTTAATATCTTTTTAATGACTCTTATATTTTCTTTCCTTTTTTCCAAAAAAAACAAAAACTTTGGTTGCACTTTTAAAATAATTATGTAAAACATAAAACTATAATAAGTCTGATGTTATTACATATAGAATACATAAGGTAAACATAAGTTATTCAAATTAATTGAATTTATTCAAGTTAAACTGAAAATTAGTTATAATAATATTATCGTTATATAAATTATGAAAATAAATATTTTACAAATTTTGTAATTATAAAAGTTTTTTTTAATCATTTTTTTTTCTTTTACTTATGGAAAATTTTATGCATAAATTGAAAGTTTCTTAAAAAGAAAATTTTCATAATTTTTTTTTTATGTGTATAGTAGTTAATAATTTAATAAAATAAATTAATTTTAATGCATAAGCTAATTAAATATTTATACAGTAGATAACTAGAAATTTGTAATAATTTTATATTAATAAAATAGATATAAAAAAATATATTTTGCAGGGTAAAATTTGCTGCCATTTTGATGTTGTATCGCCATTATAACTCCAGGGACATTTAATAAATTATAAATTATTGATTCACCCTCAATAAAATTATAATAATATTATTAATCAAATTTCATTAAACTATTAATCAATACCATTGCATATATATTACAGATTCCTTCAAAATTAACAAATATATCTATAACTAATCTCCAGATAGAGAGCCTGTAAATTAATATCAATTTGAAACATTATAATATCTGACCTTTAAAAATCACTTAATAAATTTAAAAATTACATTAATTTTGATTGTTTTATTTTTATATATATTTTGTTATTTCATCCAAAAAGTTAATTTTCATCCACTATACACCATATTAGATTAATTAAAAATCATTAGGCATCATCCATCATTAATTTTAAAACCCATACGCAATATCTTGTTTCTTTTTTCAAAAGAAATTCTCCCAAAAAAAAATACAATTTTGAATTATGTACAATAGTTTTCAATGATATAATCAAGAAGATTATTTTATATGAAAATAATATATATCACAAATGATGACAAAATAATGACAAACAATTTTTTTTCCATCAAGCTATATATAGAAGAAGCTTTTCTTGTATATAAAATTTGTGGACTTAGTGATAAATTACTTAGAAATCCTTAAAGGATCATTGCCATATGAACCCATTATTTATAATGTTACATCTATATACATATATATGTATAGTAATATAGCAATAAAAGGAAATATGAAAATATCCTTTTTTATATATACATATTTACATATATATTTTTTTTATATAAACATTAAATCCTTTTCACCATATGCATATATAAAAGGAAATATTACTTTTGACAATAGAAGCTAAAAAGAAAATAGTTTAGTAAATTTCCTTTTTATGTATATGTACATAATATTTTCTTTTGCAAAAAGAACATACATGTAAATAGTATAAGGAAATTCAATTAAAATATAGTAACATTTGTATATGTGTATTTCTTTTAGAGTGTGTCATAATAACGAATTAAAATATTCATTACAATAAAAAAATTTCAAGAGGACAAAAAAAAAGAATTATATTTTTGAATCCCTAAAAATGACTTACATAAATTTACAAATTATTTATATATATAAGTTGTCCATATAGGATGTATCGTCTATTCTCTACATAAATGTTAAAAGTAAAGCTATAAAGCCTAAAATGATATAAAATTATTTATGACAAGGATAATTTTGAAAGGAAAAATTATTTAAATTACTTAAATAGAAAATTCTAGATTATTTTTGAAATTTTTTTTTTTTTTTGGTTATAGCATGAGACAAAATTGTCTCTAAACGGTTATATATTGTTATGGACAAATAGCTTTGAAAAACAATTAAACTTTCATTAAATATTTTAATCATTTTTTAAATTCAATTAAACAATTTTCAAATTAAATTAACTATTTTTCGCATAAAATTAAACATTAAATAAATTTTCTAAAATAATTTATTATTATGCTATACAGTAAACTAAATTTATTAAATTTATTTTAAGATTTAATCAAATCATAGTTTAAAAATTGCCTCAATTTTGAAAAACTGTATCAATTCAAAATATTATTAAAAATATTATACGGTAACACATATCCTTAAAATAATCAAACTTACTAATAAATAAATTAAAATGTCTACATCGATATAAAAAAAATTATATTGTGTAACTAAATTGATTTAATAACTTTTACATTAAGCATAAAATTCAAAAATAAATTAGTAAACTTTCTAATATTATAGCTTTTCCGATTGATCAGGAAAACTTTTTTAAAAAAATATATTTTGAGAATTCCATGAACATACAATAATGAAAAAAAAATACATTTTACCATGACATTTTCTTATATATAAACTCTTTAACAACATTTTTAAACTTTCTTTTTTACTTTATTGAATGATATTTTTCTATTCTTCTTCATTGTATATTAAATATATTTTCTCCAGAATTAAGAAAAATGTCAAGAAACGTGTTGGACATTTTATTTAAATTCAATTCAATTTAAGAAACAAAGATTAAATCTTTTGCATATATGTTGATGTCCATAGTAACAATTTTTGATTGACAATCAAGTTAAAATCAAATCATTTGATTAAAATATCCCAAAAAGTGTTTTTTCATTATAATTTCACGTTAAAATTTCAAGTTGAAAATAATTCTTTTTTGGTGAAATAAATTAAATTAAATTTCCAAATTAAAGCGAAAAATAAACCATAATTTAAATAAATCATAACTTTTTTTTATGAAACTTTTAACTTTAAATTTCACTTAACCTTTTCATTTTCCCTGGTATATAACCTTTATTTTTCATTGTCGTAAATTTTTTGGGTGCAAAAAATATAATTTTTTGGAGAAAATAATTGTAAAAATTTTCTTCGAATCAACAACACAAAATTTTTCCAGAGATTAAATGGGGAATCATCAGTTCAACAAAAAAATTCCTTTATTTAATTTTTGAAACTATTATTATTATTTTTATTTTGATTATTTAATTTTCAATAAAAGTTAATTCATATATCGTCCTGTGAGAAGCGAATTGTCGTAACTGCAAAAATGAAGTTCCGAGATAAATGAATATTAAATTTTGAATTTTTTTCTGAGGCCTTTAAATGCATTTATCTCAATAAATAATATTATGACTCCAATAAATTAACACTCTATTACAAAGATGGGTTCCTTAGCTATGTAAAACAGTAATTACTTTGGTCTCAAATAGAATTAGAGGATTGTTATAGTTTAATTTAGTGATGCACAACAAACTTTACGATAATTTAATTTTTTATTTAGATCTATTGAAAAATCTCAGAATGTTGTAAATGCAACTTACTACAATTTAAATCATATGAATTATAACTATTTTATAAACCACAAAATGTAGTATAGTTAACATACAACAATTAGAATAACTTATTTGTATTGTAATTTATTTTTATATTATTGTCGTATGACAAAGTTACAACAATTTGAATATAACATAATTGGAATTTTATAGTAAAAATTTGTTCTTAAAGTATATATACAACATTTTGCAATTTATATGATGAACTACGCTACACCACCAAAATACCGTATAAAATGTATACAACATTTCGCAAATAATTAATTTAGGTAAATACAACTTTACAACAATTTAGAATTTCAATTAAATAGTAGCCAGGATATTCTCGGATCGAATCCGTCTAGGCGATAGATACTTAAATTTTCTATCTTCCTGTATCAATACTCTCAAATTGACGTATCTAACGCTTACGACAATTCGCTTCTCACACGACGATATAAAAAGTCAATTACACTTGTTGATTTAATTTCAAATATAACTTTTTTTTTTAAAAAAAAATTTAATTAAAAAATTAAATACTCATCCGTAAATAATTTTTATATGAAATACTTGTCTGTTTTATATACCAGTTAAAAACTGACATATTCAAGATTTTTTTATATATATAAAATATTATTTGTTATTTATTTTTATCTATAATCTTGAAAAATTATTAAATATAAAATTTTTTATTGCAGGTGGTAGATTTAATTTTTAATGAGGTCTTGATTACAATTACAGCAAAATTGAAAATTTACAATTAATTAATTACATATATTATATAAACTATGGAAATAAATTTAGGTCATAAGTTGAATTCAGTATATTGGGGTGTGAAAGTGTTAGTTTTGTAAAGTTTATGGCAAATTCAAATCATTTCCATTTACTGATATTTAATATTACGATTTTGTTTAATTTTAAAGACTTTGCTTAGTTCATTGCAATAAATTATTAGTAAAAGTAAGTAACAATTTGTATCAATGATATAATGACAACTGCGATACATTGGTTCAAATACGAAATTTCAAAATAATTAAAGGAAATTTCTTTAATTTACTAGAAAGAGAACATTTCAATAATTTGTTTAAGTGTAATATTTTTTTGTTAACTCTTTAATTTTAGTATTATTAAATTTTTAAATTTTAATTTACAATATTTCCACTTCATATAACCATATTAAATCTTAAATAATTATTTAATCAATTTTATATGAATTTATATATATGTAATGTAATGTTATAATGTAAAATTATTTTTCACCAAAAAAATATTTATTTCAATTTTATTTTATGATATTTTTTGTATATTTTCCATAAATTTATGTATTTCATAAAATTAATTATTATATACACATATACGTATATATTAAATATACGTTAATGTCAAAATAATTTCCTGTAATATACCAAATTTTAATTATAAATATTTAAAGTAGAAAATAACCTCTTTTTTTTGTGATTGTCCATCAAATTAAATTAATTTTTGTTATTTTTTTTTATGAAATTTATTAATATTTTTTTTTTAAATAAAAATTGCACTTTTAACATTTTATTTACATAAATTATACCAAAAAATAAATTTTTTATATTGACTTTTATGGTTAAATTATGAAGTGAAAAATGAAATATAAATTAATTACTTTTACAATTTATTAAAAATATAAAATTTAAATTTGTTAATTCCATTCATAATTTTTTTTTTATTTAGTTTAAAGTATCATTAAAATATTGTTTAATTTGTTACAGATAAAAATTAAATTTTTAAAGGATATTCAAAAAATTTGAAAATAATCATTTAGTAAATTAACTGAACCGCTTAAAATTATATATGTGATTCAGAAAATGTTTCAACTATCAACATTTTATTTCAACAAATTTATTTACTATATAAATGTCATCAAAAAAGATTTAGTATTTACAAAATTCATTTATTTTTATTATTTTAAATAAAAATCTACTAAATTTCTTCGCTATAATTAAAATAACATAAAAATTAAACATAAAACATTTTTCATTATTCTAAAAAAAATTTATTTCTTAAATTTTAAATTAGAGGATACGAAATTTTTTCTTGTTGTTGAGCAATTCTCGACTTAATTTGTAAAATAAATCTTTTACTTTACATCTCAACCGAATAATTTGTACAAAATTTTAGAGTTATATATTTTTATACAAATTTAAAAAAAAAAATTTAGACTATGACAAATTTTGCAATTAAGTATTCTACTTAACATTTTTATAGCCTTGGCAGAACTGGTAAGTTTGAATATTTATATTACAATTATTATGTATTTAATTTCTTTCGAAAACATCACAAATTCATCTAGTTAATCTTACAGTTCAAATAATTCAAAAGTTAAAATTTATAAAAAATTTAGTATATATTTACAGAAAAAACTTTTCACTATAATATAATTTTTGGTAACCAACTGAAGAGTATGAAAAGTTTTGATTATTATTTTGTTTATTTGATTTTTTTTTCTTTTACAAAACGGAAGTAAAATTATTTGCAATTCAAATAAAAATTTTGTAATTATTTCATAACATTGTTAGAATTTATATAAATGGTGAAAAGTTGATATTTTAAGAAATGGTAAATATTTTAATTTGTAATGTTTTAGCATATGACTACAAACCCAAGAAAAATGTTGGATAACTAAGTGGTTAAAATGTAAAGTAGAAACAATTTTGTAATTAGAAATCAGTGTAAAAGATACCATAAATAATCAAAAGAAAGCTAAATTTAAGGATATATTTCTTTTATCAAAATTAAAATTATGTACATATAAATCTCGAATTATGATCCTAACTGAGATATCTTCAAATCAAAATATCACTAAAAAAAAAATTTAAATAAAAATAAACGTGTGTTATCGTCAACATCCTTCTTTTTAAACACTTTTTGACATCCTCTAATAAATATACCATAAATCCCTTTTCAAATTATCTTTACCCAAAAAAAAAAAATAACAACAATACTTTGATTGTCGCCAAGATATTTAAAGAAAAATTTATTTAACAATTTATCAGATTTGTCTGTAATTCAGAAAGTCTATACCGTCATCAAAGTAATTGTCAAAACTATATTTATATATACAAATATACATACATATATATACATATTTATAAAATGTTTACCATTTCTATTTTAGATCTATGAATTTTAAAATTGTAAGAATAAATAAATTCGTGGAAAACACAATCCCCCCTAAAGCAAATAAAGAAAAACAAATATAAAAACAAACTTTGTCATTATTATTATTTTTATTTTCCTTCTGTAAACCGTATAATAATTTAACTGTATATATTTTATTTATATCCTTAATTTTTGGGGCATGAAAATTTTCGGATGTTTTCAAAATTGTATTGCTTTTCTAACAAATTTTCGTCCAAACAAAAATAATAATGTATAAATATATCGCTAGCTATAACTGAGACTGAAAGTAAAAAAAAAATAAATGATTCGGATCGCAAAGCACAGCATAAACAAAACACTCAACCATTTTTCACCCACCGCACACACATATTTTATTGTGCGGAAATTATTTCGCGCTATCCGTTTTTTTTTCTATATTATTATATTTTGTGGTTTAATCATTACCAGCAGAAGCAAATGAAGGATTTTCGTCCCCAACAAAATAAAATAAAAATTACAATAATATCAACAACAACAATACAACACAAAAACATCATTTCGTTTGGGGAAAATTTTTATTGAATAGATTTATTTAGATCAATTATGTTAATGGCAAGGACTAAAATATTGGTTCGTTCCTTTTTTATCCTTCAATTTCAGATTTTTATCATTATTATACAATGAAAATTTGTGGAGAGAGATGTGTTGTGAATTTCGGATGGTATGTTGTGTTCAACAAATAAACCAAGAAAAATAATAATAAAAAAAAAAACACAATATTTCATTGAAAATTATACAAGGATAAAAATTTAATACTGATTATGTATATATTTAATATTTTTTGTAACAGGTAAATTTGCATACTTTTAGGAGTTTAAAAATATAAAATTTGCACATTTTGACCTTGTTTTGGAATCAAAATGTTTCTTTTTATTAAAATATATTAAATTTGATTTTTTCAATTTTCCAATATTTCATAAAATTTTATACATTTTCTAATTAAATTAATGAATAATTTAGATGTACAATTAATCCATTAATTAAATAATTAATTTATTTCAATCAGCTCTTATACTTTTACATAAATATTTTTTTGATAATATCAAATTTCTTAAAATCTAAAATTGAATAAATTTACTGGAAAAAAAAACCTTTTACTTATGCATAACAATTTCCAGATTTTATTTAACACGTAAAGAATTAAGTAAAAGTTTTTCACAATGAAGACTAAAAAATCTCTACCTTTTTCCAAAACGAACAGTGTCAACATAACTTTCTCCCTCCGCACAAAAAGAAGTGTCGACATTTTATTTTATATTATTACTTCTCCTTCTTCTTTTTTTCTACCCACCAAAAATCTATCAAGATAATATTATCCATTTTTTCATTGTTATAATATTATATGTCCTGAGGGAACGTTAAAGATGACGACACTCCCAACTGTTGTTGTTATACAATGATTCTTCAATATTTATATACCAACATTTTAATACATAACCACACAGTTTTTTTTTCTGTAGCACAATTTGAATTTCATTGGGAATTTATGATCTTAATATTACCCAAAGGTTTAATATACTATAACATAGTAGATATATATTTACTATATATATATAGTATAGTAAGAATGAATAAAGTACATAAAATATATTGATAATATCTCAAGTTTCATTCTATACCAAAAAAAATAAAAAATAAAACTGAGAAAAACACAAAGAAAAAAATTTTTCGTTAATCGAAAGTAATCAATGCAAATTGAAAAGAAGATGGAAAAATGATACTATATATTGAATTTGTAAGTAAATATTTAAGTATATAAAGCAATAACACAAATAAAAAAAATATACATATATAAAATTTATTGGAAGTTTTTCCGGTTTGTAGACCATAAAAATTATATTATATAAAAATTGATTTTAACTAAATTTTTATATCAATTACATAATTACTTTTATTTAAATTGAAACTTTTTGCTTTAGGATAGTTTTCTCTTAAATTTCAAAAAGAAAAAGAAAATTAAAGGTAAATCATTCAAATAAGAGATTATTTGTTATAAGAAATTTATTTACAGAAATTATTTAAATTGAAAGAAATTGGATCTGAGAAATAATATAAAAAAAAATTACTTTATAAAACTAAATTTGATTAATCATGGTAAATTGTAAAAGAATTTTGAAATAAAGATTTATTTCTTAAAATGTAATTCAATGCACTACTAAATCCTTGAGGCTTATTGATCTATCAATTAAATATTTATAACATAATTTTGTTAAATAAATCATATATGTATGTAATTTAATAATAATTAAGAATTTAAATTATATTTAAGTATTTTGTTTAATTTTAGTGAAAATTTGAAAATATCTTAATTTAAATATCTTATTGCTAAACCATAATTGGCATATACTATACTGGCTTGTGTAAACTCTATGCATGATACGATTACGATTATTGATTATCGACCAATTTTTGACTATTTTTTGATTATTTTTTTCTCTTTACAATGCCATATTTTTCGTTAAATTTTGAAACTTTGCATAAGCTTACATATATTATGCCAATTATGGATGAGTATTTGTATAATTAATTATTTTAAAATTTGTGTGATTCGTGTGATTTATAAACTCATGACACAAATTAAAAACTTCGACAAATTATGAGTATAACCGTATACCATCAAATTGACGTGGAAAATTCAAATTCTTTACAAAAAATGGAAAATGGAAATATTTCAAAATTTCATAATTAATTCTTCAAATTTATATTTATTTTATTTCAAATCAATATTCAGTATAAAATAATTTATTTTGCCAAACATTTTATGTAATTTATTTATAAACTTTTCGAATTATTTAAAAAAACAAAAAAATCATTTTAAAGCAAAAATGTTTTTATATCAATAAATTTTAATCATCCCAAAAAAAAAATTACTACATTATTATTTTATATTTTCATGTTGAATATTTTACAATTTATAAAAATTAATTTAAAAAAAAAAAAACAATAAATAAATATGATCATATTAAAATATTAACAGACTATGATACCCAGGAGATTAATCGTAAAAAAAATCTGTTCAATTTAAAATATTTTACAAAAATAAATAAATAAATATTTTTAAACACATTTTATTAAAAGCTTTTATATATTACTTATTAAATTTCTGCAGGTTTTAGTAAGCTCTGAAATATTCTTCATTTTAAAGCTTTGTCCAACTGTCTGTCCATCTTTTCCAAAAATTCTAGTTACCACAAATATTATATTCAAATAAATTGTTAGAAGAATTAATGCAGGGAAATTTGAAAAAAACTCTAAAAGCACCAACAGCTGGCAATTGAAAATACAAATTGAATTTTTGTAATTCAAATATAACTTACCATTGTAATTATTTACTATGTGTTACATCCTGAAAGAATCCTTGATAAAGAAATTTCTATTATTCAAGTTGCTACTATGTAGTTACTAAAGGTTGTACAACAACAAGCACAATTTAACTATTAAGAAGCTAATTTTCAAGCATTAGAAGATTAGGTAGGTTAATTGTTAACAAGCACTCTTGACTCCATATTTTTTCGTTAAATTATTATGTAAAATATTTATAAAATAATATATAAAATTAAAATTAAAAAAAAAAGAAGAAAAAAATGCCTAAAGTTAAAAAATTTGAATTAAAATTTATTGGTTGTTATTTTTTTTTATTGTTTATTGCTTCCTTTTTTCAAATCTATGGATTCCTATTTTTTTTCTAAATATAGATATAAATAAAATAATATTATATAACTTATTTGGGCTGAGCTGCCCAAAGGCTAATTTTAATTAAATTCTTTGTTAGGCTGTTTATTTTTTTTTTATTTTAAATCCTGATCGTTTTTATATATATTGAAAGGACTGACTATATTATACCAACAAGGAACATTTAAATTCCAATAGAAAAAAAAACATAGAAATATACTATTAAAAGTAGCTTTTTAATTAAAAAAATACTTCATGAAGCCTAAAAATAAAATATTTTTAAAAAATATATATGTATAACTATATAGAAATAGTATTTTCAGATTAAATTAGTAACTTTTGAACCAAATTAATAAATTTTTACTAATTTTTAAATAAATATTTCAGAATATTTTATTCATTTTTTGCAATGGAATTACAATTATTTTTTAAATTGATTTATCGTTTTTCAGAAATTTCTGATAATTTTAATTTGAATAATCATTTTGAAATATTCTAAAAATTGATTAAAATTTTTTTGAAAAATGATTTTTGAAATAACTATAATAATTTAATTTGAAGAATTATCAAAATATATTTTGTATAAAAACGACTAATTTAATCTGGAAATTATATATAAAATAAAAGGAAATAAAATATAATTATTTATACATAGGATTTTCCACCAAAATAAAAAAAATGATAGTATAAATTTTTATGTATATGAAAATTAAATTTCATTATTGTGCAAGCTTTGTACCAAAAAAAAGAAAAATGTGTACATAAAAGTTTATTTATAAAATGGTTAAAAACAACGTGTAACACGTGTATAAATTAATATAAATATTTTTTTATATTAAATGTTACAGGCTATAAAATTTGTAGATGAAAATGGTAACCGATTTATATTATTAGAATCATATAAACAGATAAAAACTTTGTATGCAATTAAAGTCATTAACAGATTGGTCGTTTATTAAAATTGTTACAATTTTCACGAATATCCTGAAAAAAATATAATAATTGTTGAAAAAAATTATATTCTAATATAATAAATAATTTAAAAAGGACTAAATACAATTTATAAAAATATCAAATTTGGCCTCAAGTAATACAAAATTCTTTTCCCCATAACATAATTTTTAATTTAACAAAAATTATATTTAAAATATATTTCATAAAATTTATATATGCTTCAATTAAAAAAATTGTTGAGAGAAAAGAAATTTTCCGATGTCCTTGTTGACAACATCTTTTTTTACAAGAAAAACTATTTCACATTTTCTTCACAACAACAAAAAAAAATTTGTTTACATTGTTTTTATTTTTTTTAATGTATTATTTTAATTTTTTAGAAATGGAGAAAACATAACATAGAAAATTTGTGATCCTTTGAAATGGAAAAAGGATAATATTATTATATACAAAAAAAAAAAACTTATATAATTTAAAGTGAATTGATTGGAAGAGATGTTTTAAAATCCTTGGATATAAGCATCATGCGACAAATATCATTAAATATTATGATTATGCGATATTACATATATTTTGAAGAAGTTTTTGCATAAAATAATCTACATATTTTTTTAGATACTATTTTGCATTTTATATATAAATATAATTTTTTTTTAGATAGAATTTTCTGGTTACAATATCCTTGATACACTTATACAACGAAATAATAATACACAGGATTTTAATTTTATATTATTATATTTAGCTATGGTTGGAAAGTAAAAATTGTGTGCAATGATCTAAAAATTGATATATATATGTACGTATACAAAAAACAATGAAAAAAAAACATCCTTTTTTCAAAGATAACAATGGGTGGCTATGATGCATAAATTGAACGTAAAAACAAAAAAACAAAGATGTCGTAGCAAATGTTTTCCATTTCCATATACATTTTGTTATTTCGAAATCAGGCAAAATTGTTCGGATAAAAAATAATTGTAAATGGATTTTTTCTTTTTTTCAAAATGGCCTTGAATTTATATTTTTTGAAATTAGTCAAATTTGTAAAATTTTGTAAAATTCCTTGACGAAAACTTAGAAATTTTTTAAAAAAATATTCTAAAATAAACATTGCAATTTGTCAACAAAATTGAAATTTAAATATATATTTTTTTTATCTTATGATAATCTCAGATGTTTTTTTGTAATTTAACACAAAAATATTATTCAAAATTTTCATGTTTTATATAGTAAAAAACAAAACAAAAAATGTTTTTTTTTTGTGTTACAATTACAAATAGTTTTAACATAAATATTACAATTTATTTTGCATAAAAAATTTATGTTTTAACATAAAAATTTTGACCTATATATTAAATTAAAAACAAAATATATTTTATTTACATACTTCAACAATATTTTTATTTATATAAAAATAATTTTTTTATAAAATTTCGATAAATTTTGTCCTAACCTAACGCAAAAAAAAAAATATATTACTTTTTCGAATTGCATAAATTTTTTTAATTATCAAAATAATGTTAAAAAAAAATATTTGAAAATTAGAAAGTCAAATTATTTTTAACTTTTAACCAAAAACAATAAATTCAATTATTTAACACATTTTTACTTATTTTTTTTTTCACAATTATTATTACATAAAATCATAAATCTTTTAGTAGTTACTGTAATATCCTTTAAAAAAAAAACCATAATATTATTATTTTATGCTCTTGAAACTTTTTCCTTTATCTTAATCTTTTTATTTTTCATACTTTTCCATGCGAGTATAAAGTTTTATTAAATATATGCAAAAAAAAAAAAGTATTTTATGTGTGATGACAACCGAATATAATCTTTTGACATTCAACCAGGATTATGAGGGTTTAACCATACGTACTACTTCTTACTATACATACATATATTAGTACGTATATAATGATGATATAGCGATTTTTAGTTTCGATATTTTTATATTATTTATATTTATCGATGATATTAAACGCAAAAATGAAGAAAAACCAAAACAGAGGAGAGAAGGAAAAATGTCATAAACAAAGTTTTTTTGTGGTTTTTTTTTTTTGGTGTGATATAAACTTTTTTTTTTATACTTACATACTTTAGTTTTTAAGGGTTTTTGTTTTTTTTTTTTTGGTATTGTAGAAGTAATATTTAAAGGTCTCTCAATCAAGATGAACTTTTTATGCTCCTTAAAAATAAACTCTAGGGAATAAATGATTGATTCTTGTATATGTGTGGTGTCACCTCATCAATAAATGAAAAAAGTTTTAAAAAAAAATTTTTTTCATATATTTTTACTATCAATAAAATTGGGAAGCATTTTTTTTGTGATAGTACCAAAAAAACACAAACAATAACAAAAACAAATTGTTTTTTAATCCGGAAATAAAATT
Organism: Empis stercorea; assembly: GCA_949752835.1. Classification (NCBI taxonomy): domain Eukaryota; kingdom Metazoa; phylum Arthropoda; class Insecta; order Diptera; family Empididae; genus Empis; species Empis stercorea. The sequence goes on along the minus strand of OX457087.1, from coordinate 52,455,032 downwards.
TATATTGTGAATTTACGTATCCCTAAAAAAAAAAGAAAACCAAAATAAATAAAGGATTTTTTCAATAAACACTAAAAACTTTTATATACAAAAAAAAAGGGGGGGGGGGGTGCTATGATCGGCAAAATGTAAATATTCCCTTTTTTTAAGGGGATGAAATAAAGTTTTGTGATTTTTGTTTTATTCTGAGTACAAAAAAAATTTTGTATATTTATAAATTTTCATTTTTGGATCATTAAATTTTAAAATATATATAAAAAAAAAAATTAAGTAGAAAGTTTTAAGAGAAATCGGAGTTTTTCTAACAATTTTCAAAAACATTGAAGGTATACAGAAATATGCTTAAAAATGTAATTAAATATTTTTCTAAAAAAAAAATTTCAAATTTTCCTGTAACATTTTAATAAGAACAATTTTCCTACAACAATTAGAAAAAAATTTTCCCTGTTTTTCTTATATATTTTAAAATGTTAGTACATATTTTCCAATAAAAATAGTTAATTTTCCAATAAAAATAGTCTATTTTATTATAAATTTGAATCTCATTGCCAGTAACCTAAATTTTTTTCAATTAAAATGTCAATGTTGATTTATTTCTTAATGAAATTTTTTATATTTTAAATATATTTGCCAATATAAATATTTAAATTTTAATTCAATTTAAATTAAATCAAATTTTTTATTTGTAATTTTAAACCAATTTGTATATATTAAATTGTTTGAAATTTTACTAACTTTTATATAACTAATTAAAATTGACATTGCGTTATGTTTGGAAAACTTTTACAAAATTTTAGATTAAAAATATTTTTAATTACATATACATACTACATAAAATTATACAATTATCTAGAAACTAAATTATGACAAATATTTTGATTCCATTTAATAACAAAGTACATACAACATAATAATAATTCCATAAATTTTGTTTAGTATTATTGTCACTTTATTTGAAAATGTAAATTCTTTGTGCGGTCCTAGAAACATATAAAATAATTTTCTATCATAAACTTTTTTTGTTATCACAAAACATATATACATAAACAATAAAATATTTTCCATACACAAAATTTTCCAATATAACTTTTCAAAAATTTAAATACTATAAAATCCAAAAAAAAAAAAAACAGACTTTTTTTTTTCATAATAATTTTCTATTTGAAATTTAATATAATAAATTAAATAATAAATTATTATAGGATATACCAGATGCAAATTGCGTCTCTCTCTATTTATGAAATTTATGAATTTATTACCAAACAAAAAAAAAATGTTTAAGGACCAAAAAAATTGTAAAAATATGCAAATAATTTTAATATTAGCTTTAGAAAATAGAAATAACGCATTTTTAGACAAGAGAAAACTGCAAAATGAATCTTTTCTATATACTATGTATAGTAGACTTTATTATGTCCATTAAAACGTACATATTTCTTTTCATTCTTTTATTTTGGCTATATATGTACTGGAAATGTTTTTGTATATATATTATTATGACAAGGCACGTGTTTTTGGTTCGTTTCAATTACAGAATAATTGAAAACCAAAAACAAAACAAAAATAAATTTACTTTAAATAAACGAAATATAAAAACACTAACAGAAATTGTTGTCGTTGTTAGAGATCTGCAGTAATAAATAATTCTTATAAGAAACAATTGAAATATTTAAAAATTTTCTATTTATAGACAATAATCTGATAAAATGATTATCAGAAAATTTACAGAAAATTTACAGAAAAACATCTTTGGAGAAAAATCATTTACACATTCATGAAGCCAGTTACAAGTTTTGAATATTCCGAAATGGTGTAATTACACAATTCCAAACAAAAATGCTATATCAATACTTAAGATAAGATAGCTTAACTAATTTGTGGTAAAAGTTTGAATTTGGTTAGCACTAGATTATGGTGATGGTTTCCATTTAATTTAATTTTGGTTATTGAAATTAGCTTATCATCTTTTTATATATATTATGAATTTGACTATCGCTAAAAGGACGAAAATTCAGAAGATAAGTATATACAATTTATATTGTGTGTAGTTTTATTTTTTAAAGAAAATTAGAGCAATATTTAGATTGTATCATAATTTTATAACTTTGCACATATTGAATTGCAATACAATGAAAATTGGCCTAAATTTTTTTCTTATAAAATTAAAATTAATCTTGAATACTCTAGTGTATTATTATTATAACATGTTGTTATTTTATTACATCATTCTATATTTAACTTTATATGTAAAATTACACACGTTATACTCCTTTTTCTCTCTTTACATTATATATAATTTAATATATTATACATGGAAAATATAATAAATCAAATATATACATAATGTTTTTATATACCTGCGGCAATTTTCCTTTCCCTTTTTGTTGGTCTCTAAAACACCTATAACAGAACACAAAAAAACGAAACACAATACGAATTCCATACATAAAAACCAAATCCTACACAATATAAGTAAATACAATTCTCCTAAATTTTCATCCTTTTTGGATAGTGAAATTTATAACATATCTAAAAAGATTTGAAGTTTTCTGTGTAGTTAAAAACAAAAAAAAGTGTTTGTTTGTGTTTCTTGTTCAATGTAATATAATGTAATTCCTTGATACTTATATACAGAAAGAGAAGTCCTTTATGGACTAAAATAAAATACACAAAAAGGTATATAATTCACTGAACAACAACAACAGCAAAACTACCAAATTTTTCAATAAACAAGAATTTTATATACACCTGCAGCAGTAATAAGGAATTGGTTTTATATAAATCGTGACTACATAAAAATAACTGAAAGTAGGATGAAAATTCATCCAAAATAAAAAAAAAAATCATTATATTTATACAAACATTGAATACGTAAATGATTCTTTTAGATATTTTTGTTATGCCCATTTTTTTTTTTCGTGTATGCCAATCGAAATGTTTAAATATATATATATATACAATGCGGACTCCCCATACAATACCAGATACTAAATCAATGAATATTGCTGAGATTTGGGAATATTCTTATATAGTTAAAGTATTTCAATCGAAATTTATTTACTTTTATATGAATTTATTGTTAACCCACCAAAAGAAGGAAAAAAAAAACACAGAAAAAAGTAAAACGCATAACATAATTTTTCCTTGTTTAGTGATCTATGGTATATTTTTTTTGTTTCTGTTATATTTAGGTACGTATACATACGTTAAAACCACGTACCATCGTCGTATTGTTGTTGTAAAGTAAAAAATTGAGAATAACAATACGTAAAAGGAATTTATATTTCTTAATAATCGAAAAACCAAAATAAAATTAAGGAAAAAAAATTTCATTTATTTTTGTAATTTTTTTTTTTTTTTTGTTGAAATTGAAAATTGGAAATGCTAAAAACAAAAGGTTTGCCAGACAATACAAAAATTGTTATTTTAATAATTAATAAGGTGATTTTTCGATTTCTTGAAGGTCTTTTCATTTTGTAAGGATATTTTTATAATACATTTTTAATGATTTTCATCATAATTATTAACGTTTTCATATTAAATATTAAATTTGATTGAAATTGAATGGCAATTTAAAACTAATCTAATTCACTTATAGTATGTAATTTTATCTAGATTTATCTGGATTTACTTAGTACGATTCTTTGCTACGAAAAATTGGCGAATATCTGTAAAGAAGCTTTTTTTTTTTAAATTTCAATTGATTTTGCATGAAATCCTATAACCCAAATCCATTTAAAATTTCGAGGAATCTTTACTATAGGTGCAATAAAATAGGAGTAATAAGATAGGATGATTTTCTTACATTGACAGAGATAATTGAACATAGGAAGATTGAATATTATGAAAAAAATTTCAAGTAAAGAAAAGAATTTAAAAAATAATAAACAAAATTCATCTATTCAGGATCGAATTAAGAAAATTCTGTTCACAAACCACACTTAGAAAATTAATAAATAAATTCATCAGTTATTGAAAGATAATATTATTAAAAAACACTATAATTCCACCAATTAATAGCGATACACTATCGTATTTTAATATACAATTGGCAACTCTAAAATCTTATCACTAAAAAAAATTACATATAAGTTATTATTATTTTTTTCGCAGATCTTTATCAAACTCAATATACCAAAAATTCCCGAATATATCTTGGTTTTTATTGTTACATATTTTATTTTATTTATATATTTTTTCCACTGATTTAGAAAAATGCTGGTGCTATTACTAAACAGCCTATTTACAGACACTATAACATAATCTATAAACCATAGAGAACAGAAATTAAAAAACTTCAAGACAACCAAAAAAATTGATTATAATTTTCGATTACCTACCAGAATGAATTATTAGATAAATAAATTTTATTAATTGTTTGTTGTAAATTTATGCAACTACGTTTTATATTACATAATTTCGATACGTTTTTTTATTTTTATTATATTGTTGAACATAACCAATTTTACAGACTGTTAATTATTATTTTTTGTTCATAATTTCCTTTTTGGTATATAAGTTTCTTTTTCCCATACATAATATATATATTTATTTTATGTGAAAATTAATGTTTTGTTGAGATTTTCGATTAAAATGAAAACTAAATCTTTTTACCTTACATATAACAAAAAAAAAAAAAAAAGGAGGCAAAAAGGATGATGGAATAAAATGTATTTTAAGATCTTGACAAAAGAATTAAAGATTTTTTAGATATATTTTTTTTTTGTGTTTTGAGAAAAGAAAAAGTGAAAGTGAAATGTTGACTTTAAGTGCTTTAGAAAATAAACAGGATAATTTATTTTATTGCACGCTTCAAGGATAAAAGGAAATAAACGTTCTTTAGAGGGTAATTAATTAATGCTTCAAAAACAAAAGACATGATGATTTTAATCTGTAATATCAAAAAAAAAAAAAGAAAATGTTTTAAAAATAAATCTTAATTGTTTTAAACATAAAAACAAAAAAAAAAAAATTATGTCCTTAACGATTAACTGATAAAATTATTATATACAAAAAAAAGATTATGTAATTTTTGGTTTTTTTTTTCTTGAGAATTAAAAATTGTGTAGAATTTATGTAAGATTCACGATCGGTTTTTATGAACAAAATTGTGTAGGACGTTTCACAACTCTTTAACGGTGTTTATAGGATGTTGCAATTTAATTAGTAATTAGCTATACGAAGAAAATATTGTTAAATTAATATTTCGAGTAATTTATTAATAAAAAATAAACTGATTTATGATAAAATTCAGACATGTTTGGTGATATAACATCGAAAATTTATTACTAACTGACGAGTTTCAATATTTTTCAATTAAGGAAAACCCCTTTTTTAAAATCGAACGCCTAAATATATGCAGGAATAAATAAATTTTTTAGACGATTATATGAATAAATCCTAATTTGTTCAAATATCATAAAAATCTTTGAAAACTTAGTCACATTTTTAATTGACCTATTAATAAATTCATTTTATATTATAATTTCGATTACTTTTACTCTCTCCTCAAAATTTATATAATATTTAAGAAAATTTCAGTACAAAAAATACCAAACACTTTTCTTTACATATAGAAATTTTTCAGCAATTTTAAACATTATATAAATATATATATTACTACTTAAAAACTATTTTACAATTATTTCCTTTTAAAAACTAATTATAGCTATAAATATTAATTAATCTTATTGCCAACAACAACTAAAATATAATAATATTATTTATATATTTAAATTTTTTATGAATATTAATTATTATTTTAATGTAAAATTTTTACTCCTCCTTACTTTAACTTATTTATTATAAATATAAAAGTTCCATAAATTTTAGAATTTTTATATACAATATCTTAAGATTTATTTCTATAATATAAATATAAAAAAGGACTATATATATTAAATGTGTAGTAATATATTAAAATTAGTAGAAAAAATTTTCATAAAATTTTGTAATAAAACTTCTAAAATATTAAAAAAACCAAAATACGATATATAAAAATTTCTATACTTTCTACCCAATCCTTAAAAATGAATATAAGGAAGAAAAAAAAAACGTCATAAAGACATTAGACCGCAATGTTTTTAAATAAACAATTTTTGAATTGATTTTTTTTTTTGTACTGTGCTTATGTCCTTTTTTTTCTGATGCTTTAATTTTATTTTATTACATAAAATTATTTATATACATATATTTTTTTTTCTTCTGTGCTGTTGATGCTGATAAATTAGAAGAACATTTCTCTCTTGAGAACATTTTATATATTTTTAGTATAATAATTCTATTTTTCGTTTCTTGTTGTATATATAATATAGTATGAACAAAAAAAAAGGCCTTATACGTATATCCTTTATTTGCCTTTTTTATATCCTTTTATAATATTTTAAGATTTTTGTTATTTTTTTTTTTTTATTATTATTATTTTGGAAAATATTATGTAGATATAACAGAAAACAATGAGAGAAGAGTATATTAAAAGTGTCCTTGAAAAAAAATATATATATATAAAAAAAATAAAATCATTTTCTTAACTTGATGTAATAATACATCTTTAAGTTTTATATACTATAAATAGTATAACAACCCAGTGTCAATGTGTAGTCATATCAAATTGCGAAACGTTATTAGATTAGAAAGGCTAACAAAATAATATATTCTATATTAGATGGAATATACAAACTTAAGAGTGTTGAAAGTGTTATCGTCATTTTTAGATAAACTAAAATATATATATATTTTTTTTTTAAAGATATTTATGATAAGTTTTTGTTGTTATATAATTTTTCTTTAAGAAAATAATATGTTTCTGCTTTAACACAAATACACAATCAAAATAAAACAATCTTTTAACACACCACGTCCTTAATGTACTGACGGGACACAATTAAGATATCAAATCACTAAATTTTCATCAAAACCTTGTCATTTTTTTTTTGGTTTGTTTGTTATCTATATAAATGTAGTATATCGCCTAAATATTTTAGATGTAAGGATATTTTTTGATACTTTAAAGATTACGAAAGGAGTACGGATGGTGGGGGTGTTGTAATATTATTTTTTATGAAAATTCTCTGGCATAAAATTAAGTGGGTTCGGATAATATAATGTCGAAATATTTTAATGTAGAAAAATGGAAATATTTAATTAATGTAATTTGAAAATTTAAGAAATAAATTAATGCTTAAAAATGTGTTACGCGCGCGATCACATAATTTTCAAATTATATGATATGAAGGAAATTAATGTTTAAAATATTGAAATTTGATTAGTAAAAACATTTAGTTTTTATTTTAATATTAAAATCACACAATTTAAAATATTTCAATTTTATAATTTATTAATTTTCAAACATTAAATAAACAAATTTTAATATAATTATATATTATAGTAATTACAAACAAATTTAAGCTAGCTTAAAGTTTAGTTAAAAATATTACAAACAATTTGAAATGTAAAACTTTAAGTTTAAACTATATTAAAAGTATGAAACAATTATTTAATTGATTCCATCATTAGATTATCTGACCAATTACATTTATCACTTTCTGATTAATTCTTTCAATGAACACAATAATTGATCACAATAATTGATTATTTATATATGCTGGTGTTATGTTCAATGACATAATAATTATTTCTGTAATTTCGCTATTATAAAATGGTATTTTATGGGATTTGTATATTAAATTAGGTTGGTATTTTATTATACACTAAATAATTTTTCTCCCAATAAACCGTGAAATTAATATATTAAATTTAAAGATCCATCAAAATATCAAAAATATTTTTCAAAATTTTTTAAATTTAATTAATTAAATTTTTTCGAATAATATAGAAAAATATAGTTATTTAAGTATTTTTAATTTAATCCAAAAGTATACAATTTTAATAATAATTAATTTATTAATCCAATAATATTTGTAATAATTGGCCAGATAATCTAACCAATTAAATAATTGTTTCCCTACTTTTAATTATATTATTCATATTTATGTATTTAAATTGAAAATTTAAAAATTATTTGGAATCAAATTATATAATTTATCGAAATTATGTTAGTTGATATTTTAATATCATATATCCATAAATATAATATATAAATGTTTCTATATATATTTATGTTCATATTATATTTTATTAAAGATATCAGACGACAAAGTAAGTTGTCCTTTTATAAATTACATATATGTATATAAATTTCTTACTATATACTTGATAATTTTAATAAAGATATATATATATATATATATATATATATATAAAATAACATATACTAATAGCTATTTATAATATTTTATATATTAAATATGAGAAAGTATATATTTATCTTTATGTACATATATATTTTCATGTTGTGCGTGCTTAGTGTACATTTTTAATATTTTTCTATATTATTATACCATATAATATTAGCTTCATCTTAATAATTTTCTATATCAAAAATGGCAACATAAATAGGCATATATAATAATATAATGTCGTTTTATAAAGAGACTTTTATTTTATTTTAGATATTCGTTTTTTTTTTTTTTTTTGTATAAAATGAAAATGAGTTAACATCTCTTTATATATAAATTGTATAAGAAAATAATAATATTTTAAGACAGTCGACATATTTTCTTAAAGTTATGTGAAAAGTTATATTTTTTTCATCAATTTTTTGTTTCTTTTTATATACAATATTTTTGGGTTTTTCTTGGGGTCCTTTAAGGAAAATTCATATGAACAGAAAATACAATCAACAACCAAAAAAAAACAAAAAATGAACAAACAAAAAAATTAAGCTATAGACAAATGCATGTTTTATATCCTTGTTTTAATATATTTATACATAAATGTTTTGAGTTTTGGAGTGCGTGTATAAGTAAATATTTTCTTTAATTTGTTTTTCCTGGTGCTTTTCAACAACAACAACAACAACAACAAAAATTGAAATAAATAAAAAAAAAATCTCCAGGAAAAAGAGAAAAGTTATTTATAATATGCGTAACAAAGATGTATATGAATTGTTAAAAAAAAAAAACGAAGAGAATTATTAGGGTTGGAACATTATAAATTATAATACCCTTAAGATTATCTGTTTACACACATAACATAATCATGTTTTTTCTTACATACATATTTATGTCTATGTATGTATATATGGTACAAAATTATATAAGTAATTTTCTTTATTTTTTTTTTTTTTCATAAAAACAAAAAAAAAGATTTTAAGATAAGCTAAATATTCTTTAAAAATATAATAATAATAAAGTATTAAGATTTGTGAACTGAAATATTACGAGCAGAAAAATACCAAAAGAAAAAAATAACTTTTGGGTTATTATTATAAAACCTAATTTCAAAAAGATTTTTGTAAATCTCTAATAAATTTTGTGTTTTTTTTTATGTAATTTTTTTTTTTGGAAATTATGATCTAAAATAAAAAAAATTTATAAAAAAAAAATTAATCAAATTTATTGTAATTAATTCTATTTTTAAAGTAATTAATAATTTTTTTTTCAACTTTGTAGATTAATGTGACATATCAAATGTAAAGTTTTTATAGAATCATAGCTTTATTTATCTTGTAAGTTTTAATTTGCGACCTAAACTTAACGATTTTATAGAAATTTGTGGAAAATATTTTGATTCAAATGTTTTGTAATTGAAGGCCCTAATAATAATTATAAAATTTACTTTACAATTTAACTGATTTTGTCCACAAACTATTTTATTTTTCATTTCATTTATTGCCAGCAATTTATTAATACAAATTTCTTATGACTAGAATTTTACAGTGTTATAGGCTATCCTTTACAACTACAAATTATGTTTTTTTTTTTTAATCTTAATAATTTAGTTTATTCAATAATTACTTAAACAAAGGAAAATCGGCAGAAAAAACCTTCTAATTTAATTTACAATTTTATAGTTTTTTTTTTTATTATGATTTTTATATATTTTATGTGTTTTTTTTTTTTTGTATTTTATACTTAATCTATGAACTTAAACCTAAAAACGAAGAACATACGAATAAATACTTTCAAACGTGTAAATTTTTAATGAGAGGGTTAATTGAAACGCTACATTTGTAATTAAAAATTGACAAATATTATATATAAAAATTTATATAAAAATTTACATTTGAGATATTATGTAATTTTTTGGTGGAATAGTAGAAAGGCAAATTATTTAACAACTTAAGAATTTGGTTTTGCTTAACTTGTAAGCGTTTAATGTGTGTTATTGCACAATTACCCCAAACTTCACAGCCAAATAGCATAATACTCTGAAATATTTGTTTGAAAATTAATATTTTATTCTCAATATTTAAATTACGATTTATTAAAGGATATAATAATCTATTTAATTTGTTGCATTTTTCGATGGTTTTGTTAATGTGCGTTCTGTAAATAAGCTTTTTATCAACATTAATACCCAAATAATTAATGTTGTTTTCCCATGGTATGTCTTGTCCGTCAAAATGTAGATTTGTATTAGGAACTAAAGAAGGTTTTCTATTTCTAGTGAAAAATATTGATTGGGTTTTACTTGCATTTAATTTAATTTTCCATTTATAGTAAAAATCTTTTATCTCTTCAAAACCTTTTTCTAAATTATTCTTTATTTCATTAGGATCAGTTGCTGAAGAAGAAACTATTTTATTGTTTTACCTTTTGGCTCCATAATTTTAACAAACCTTAGTCAAATATATTTTCAATATTTTCAATAAAAAATAAAAATCCTAGATGATGAAATCCCAATATTCCACAACTCCATTTTTAATTTAAATTAAAATTATATTTTTATTTACTTTTATTTTTTCTGAAATATATAATTTAAAGAAAATTGAAATTAACATATAATATAAAATAATCCTTATTTTTAATTAGAAATTCAGGAAGAGAAAAATTAATAATTAATTTTTATCAAAATTTAACATAAAAAAAACACAATTTTTTTTTCTCTTTTTTTTTTGTATTTAATAAATATGAAATTCTTAATTTTTTGTTGACTTCATACCCAAACTATGACAACAAAAAAAAAACAGATACTTAAAAGTCCTTGGAACAAATATCCTTAAGATACTATATACTTATACAAAAATAATTTCAAAAATTTCCACATAAACTTCAAAGCACAAAAAATTTCTACGAAATAATTTAAGATATTTCAAAATGAAACCAGAAAAATGCAAAAAAAAAATGAAAAGTTCAAGTTTTTAAATTCTAAATTTTTAGATAAGGAAATTCAAAATTTGGAAAAAGGCCATAAAAAAAAAATTTTATTAATAGGAAAGTTTGAATTTAAATAAATATAATTAAATGAATATATTATAAGAAAAAAAAACTAATAAACTTGTTCAAAATTTATTTTATATGTTTTCATAAAAATTATATAATGACTGCAGACCACTTATCCTTATTATCATTCTAATTTTGCATCTATAAAATATGAAAATTTATAAAAACTTTTTCCTCCATACACAAATATGGCTTAGTACACTCAAATTTGAGTAAAGTATACACAAAAATTTTAAATCCTTCAAAAAATTATTTTTCGTTTTTTTTTTTTCCTAGCGATTTCTAATGAATGAAAATTTATGTTAATAAATTTATTCTTTCATTAGTGATGTAAAATTTTAAGTGAAATAAAAGAATCGAATATATTTTTTTACCATTTTTCCTTTTAGATTCCTTTAAGCATGGAATTTTTTTGAAATCCTTGTCAACAATACACCGTATTATCTTGAAAAGAAAAAAAAAACCTAATATCTTGAATTATGCTTGGACAAAAAAAGGAAGAAATATAGATGAATTTATTATGAGAAGGAGAGAATTTCTTTTTTTTAATCTTGTTGAAAATAATCCTTTTTTTTTTATCAACCAAATGAAAAAAATTGTAATTTCTATTGCTGACAGGATCTAAGAAAAGGAAAATAAAATTATCGTTGTTCTCAACACAAACATTTTTTTTTTGCCTCTCCACAATTCACAAAAATTTAACATAAAAAGGATTTGATTTCTTTTTAAAATAAGGACTTTTAATATAGATTTTCTTTATGTCTATTAATTTAGGATAGTTGTCCATGCTGTCTTCAAGGATATTAAATTTATTTTAAATTATAAATTTATTTAAATTCACTGTTTTCTTTTCTCAATTAAAATAATTATTATGCTTCCTAAAAGTATGCAATTTATTAGAATTTAAGAAATATTTTTAAAAAATTTTATGGATTTTCTCACGTAAGTACATATATATTCATTGGAATTCTGGCAGGACATAATCCCGCAGGAAAGTTTTAAAATTTCCCATTGGTGCATGAAATCCTTACACCATTATGTAAGGATTTGATGCACCAGTGGGAATTTCAACTGCTAAACTTAGATATTGCCAAATCTAGATATTAAACAAACTCCTTTAGTTTCGTAAATCCATTCTTTTACCAATTTTGTTAAAATGTAAAAGAAATTCTTTATCTACCACTCTTATCCTTAACATTTCTCTTTGCATTCTTAGAACTTTTATATATAAAAAATATATTATTCACTTTTCTTCCAGCAGGTAAAAAAAATATATTAAAAACGAAAAAGGAAAAATTTAAATTTTTTATGTAAGAAATCATATTTTTTTGATACAAATACATCTTCATAAATTATACGAACTCACAAAGAATCTTAAAAATTAAGTCCATATATCCTTTATCATTATATGTTACGATAACTTTAAATGAAAAGAAGCCAATTAGAGTGATATCCTTTTATGTGATCTCCGCCTCTTCAAAAATAATTTCCTATATCTTTTTCTTTTACTATTATTTATATTTATATAAATTGAAAACTTAAATCTAATCTGTGCCACAAACTATAAAAATAAAAACTATATTACACAACTATTCATTGTCCATTTTCTTTTTTTTTACAACATAAAAAACTATTAAGTCCTTTTTTTTGTTGTGTTAGAAAAAATATAAGGAAGTAGTCTACAATTTATTAAAAATGCCTTTTGGGAATATTTTCATCCTAAATGGCTGATGGCTTATCTTCTGGTATCATTTTGATTAATAGTTATAGTCGCACTTTTGCATACTTTTATAAAAAATTGTGAAAAAAAAAATAAGACGAAAAATTGTAGAAAAAAAAAAATGTTTATATACATAAATGAGCATTAAAATAATAATAATAACAACATAAAAAAAAAAAGTTTTATCACCTAAAATAAATAAAACAAAAATACGAAATAGAATAAAAAATAAAAAAAAAAAAATAAAAGGATATTACATAGAAGTTTGAAATAAATAAGAAATAAAGGAATAACTCTAAAGTTACCTTGGCGTAAAAAATGGATCTTTTATTTATATGGTATTTATAAGACAACAAATATATGTATATAACGAATATTTTTTTTTCCTGGAAGTATATTTGCTATATGTACATATATCCTTTTTATAGATATGAAAAATTATTCTTATATGATCACAGGGTGAATCATTAAATCAATTCTGATAAGAAACCTATAGTACGAATCATGAATATTAGAAATTTTAATCATTTCGAAAGCTTGATGATGTGATGTTTTGTTTAGCCATAGCTTAATCAAATAAGCATGTTTCCAGCCCAAATTATTGACGAATTATTGTTTGATTACATATTGATATTACAATCGAAAACAAATATGTGAAATTTTCAAATATCATTTAAAATCGTCAATAATTTAATTCTGAAATTGATAATTTACAATAATATATTCAAATTTCAATCAAATTTATGGGTTACTGGGAAAAATTGATCAAAATTTATGGAAACTTCACATATTTCGAGCTCAGAATTCAAATCATAGAAATATCTACGTAACACTGAATCATAATTTAGGCATAAATAATTATTTTCAAGACTCGTTTACAACAAAGGCGATTTCTAATATTTTTAAAGCTCGTGGTGAACTTCTAAATTTGAATTTCAAACCACATATCGCAACAGAAACTTCTATTTGCAGCTTATGTAATCTAAGCAGAGTAGAAGACTCTATACATTTCATTGCTGAATGCCCCATGTTAAAAGAAATAAGAATGGTACATTTTGGTAAAAAGATCCTAACACATCAAGAAGCGAAAGAATACTTAAATGGTTGCAGTTGGCTAAAGCTATCAAATTATATCACAGAAGCAGAGAAGTATAGAAAATTAATATTGGAAAATTATTACTAGTATATATATAAACTAAATTATTATCTTGATATAAATTGTATGTTTAAATAAATTGTATTAAAATTTTTGTATTAAATTGAATTAAATTGAAAGTAAATTAGTTTGGAAAAAGCAGACAGCTATTAAGCTATGCCTTTACAAAATTAATAAATATATAATTGAATTGTAAAAATAATATATTAACTAAAAATTTATTTTAAATTTAATTATTAACGAAAAAAATTAGTTCGGTTAAATTTATTAATCATATTTCGATATTAAATGTCAAAATTTAGAAAAATTATGGCAAAATTCAAAATTATGGTCAAATGTTAACTTTGAAAGGCTAAAATTAACACCAAATTTCTAAGTTATAATTCTATAGTAAAAAAAACCTTCAAACTTTAAAATGAACATAAAAGTTTAATAATTTTGTTATCCTAACACGAAATTATTAAAGAACTTAGAAGTTTAATATATTGTGCTCATATCATGAATAATAATATCTATGAAATATAATTTAATATAACTTAAATTTTTAACTCTTATTGATATACGCAATAATCAATCTCCTAATAGACACAAAAAAAAAAATGTTTAAACACTTGTTTTCGTATAAATTTATGAAATTATCTTCCTTTCTTTTTGAAATAACTTAAAACATTAATTAAACTTTTATAACTTTTTCATTTATATATTTATTTTTTCATGTCAAACTTTCCAACAAACTATAGTCTATCTATTATACCCTGTCAACAAATATATAAATCTTCTATCATTTAATCTCGTAATTCCCATTCTCTCTTAAATATTACGGAAATATTTATATATATGTATGTATATACCAACCAACAACAACAAAAAAAGTCTTTAAAGTATAAGAATTTTTTTTACTTTTTCAGATATAGAAGAAAGGCAAAATCATTTCGACAACAACAAAAAAACTAAAAGGAAGTTTTGTTTTTTTTTTCCTTGACTCCTGGCTATAATATAAAAGAAAAGTAAAAAAATAAAAGTGCAGCTTAAAATCTAATCCTTTTATTATATACCTTTTCCTTCAGAATGTATTTTAAACTATATCAACATGGTTGAGATTTTCTATTATATAGTTAAAGATATTTTTCTTAACAATGTAATATTAGTACAAATTTTTTGATGTGATGGTGCATTATGTTTAACTGCAATTTTCATTTTTGATATTAAAGTATTTATTCTTTGATTTTGTATTACTTGAAACTTAAATAAGGATTTTTTTTTATGTCCTTTTTAAGTAAAAGTATTTCATGTAATTTAATAGAACATTTATTATAGATTTTTTTTTTTGTTATATTTAAAGTTATTTAATGATTTTGTTTTATATCAATAAGGAACAACAAAAGGATCAAAAATGAGTAATAAAATTATTTAAAGATGCAAACTTTTATTTAAAAAAAAAAACAATATTAATCTTGCTCCTTTTGCCGAGGTGCAAAATATTACTTATCCCCGAGCTGATAGATGATGTATTTTTTTAGTGTGTCATATCTTTAAAACTGTCTCAAAATTCAGAAAGTTACCTACAATTATTGAAAATATGGTAAAGAATTTTATTCTAATGTATATATTCCTTATCATAGTGACTAGTCCACGGTGTGTTACTTAGTACAAAACTTTAGTAAATCTTGTTTAGTGGTATAATCTGTTTAGCCAATTTCTTTTAGGCGGATGTAATATCAACAATAATTCGTTATCTAGATAGAATTTAGAAGCTCTCTAGTAGCTCTTTGGTTACTAGGTTTTTGGTTACTATGTCCATGCATGTCCCACTTCATAAAATAAGTACATAATATGTATAAGCTAATTTAATCTACAAATTGGTAAAATTAAATATAGTTTTCGTCATTTTTACAACTTGAATTTCTATTCTTTCTTCAAAAATAAAAACCAAGTCTAAAATCAACTATTAAAAAAATTTAGAACATCAACTATCGATCAATAATGAAACTTATATTTATTTCAAATTTTTAATATTTCAAGTTCACACTCTATAGCGTTCACCCCCACTATTTACAGTTGTATACCCAGTATTACATACATTAAATTTAACAAAGTCCTAGTTCAAATTTAACAAAGTCCTATTTAAAATTTAAAACTTGCAATAAAATATAAAAAAAACAACAATTTTTTTTGTAGGTATTTAACAATATATTTTATTTTAAGGATCAACGTTTATAATACATATACACTAAATTTAATAGTTAAGCTAGCTTTTCTTTTGTATATTATTGTCATTGCATACCTTTAGGGCTTATAAATAAATTTTAAAATGTCTGCATTCACTTCTAATTTCTTTTTTTTTTTTGCAGTTTATTTTTTTTTTATAGACAATGAAACAAAAATGGTAAGAATAAAATAAATAAAATAACATACAAAAAAATAAATGATATCCTTTTAAAAAGTAAACTATGTACAGCGAAAAAAAGTATAAACAAAAAACTACAAAGACAACAAAAAAAAAATGAGAAAAATGAATTTCCGGAAATTACACTTTTATTTTTTGTTACTTATAAATTTTGTTGTGATCTTTAACCTATGCTCTTATACTTATCGTTGACGACATGACAGTTTTGCGCATAATTTAGAATAGAAGACTTTTAGTTAGTATCTAAAAAAAAAAAAAAGATGTGCAAGAATATAACACCATATATACTTAACACATTAATATGTAATATATAGTAAAATAAAAATGTTTTAACCTTTATCTAGGACAACACATTCTTTCATATAAAAAAATATATGTATATTATTATTAATTTTTTATATAAAAGAAAAAGGAAAAATAAATTTTATTTCATAATATGCCAAAAAGGATAATATAAGTAAAATAACAGAGAAAAATAAATATTATTTATATAATAATAATATATATATACCAACCATATTTATAAAAAGGTTGTGAAGTAGGAAGTAATTTTACGAAAATGGATGTTGACTCAAAAAAAAAACAAAAAAAAAAAAAGGAAAAACTAATCACATCTTTTTTTTTTAATATCGCAAACACGGGATAATATGTGCAAGGACACATTTATCTATTGCTTTACATTGTAGATGATGTATGGAGGTTTAGTAAAAAAAAAACTCTACTTTTATATTACTTTCTTTTTTTTTATGCAATCGTTACATACTATCTATTCTATATATAATATTTTAATAACAAAAAATTTAGCTGAGATTTTTGTTGAACGATAAACTATGAAAAATATGGATGAAACGTTTTTAACATTTTACATTTTTTTTTTTGCATTATCATATACATATTTTATGTACTTATATAATATAGGGGAGAATCGGAATATTTGATATAAATAAATCGAGATCCAATAATTGTACTCAAATACTAGAAACAGAATTTTTCATATCTATGATTGATTCCTTTTCGATATAGTCTATTATTTTTATATGCTAACAATTTTAAAAGTGATTCTAGAGTATACTATTCAATACACTATTAAACAGTACACTATCAGTTCATACGAAAATTTAATCTTTACAGTGATTCAAATTTCTAAATTAGAAATTTGTAACAATCCTTTTATAAATTACCCATAAATTTTGCATAATTATATTTTTTCTATACCCATAATATTTGTTATAATGTTCCCCTATTTCCTTAACGATACGTTAAGGAAAAACTAAAAACTGACATAGTAAGATGATATATTTTATATAGAAAATTTTCGTTTTTTTTTTTTGTAAGAATTTTACCTGAAGATTTAATTTTCCTACTGACTTTTTTTTTTGGAAAATTATTTAAACAATTTTTTATAAAATCCTATAACAACTTTTTAGTAAGTTTTTTTAAAATGTTTTAACAATTTTTATTTTTTGGTAAAGTATGAGTCGCAAATATTTATTATTCATTTTATATATTTTGAAGAAAAAAAAAACATATTAACAAGTAGATAACATAAATAGATTATATTTTAGGTAACCTAGAGGTATGTAAGGTTAATTTTCGCTTCGGGTAACTGAAAAAAAATTAAATTAAATAAAATATCCACCTGATGAAAGAATGTTCAAGTTCAAAAAATTCAAAAAGAAAATAATAGAAAAAAGTTTGAGAGTCTGGGCAGAAGAATTTCTAAGATGTGGTACTAAATCCTGGAATCATAAATTGAGCAATTGACAGAAATAAGATAAATTGATAGAAATAAGTGTAAAATGTTTTCAAATTATGGAAAAATCTTTGTTAAATTTCGTATATTTTAATTTGAATATTTAATTATAACTTTTAAGCTTAATGAATAGATAATACTCGTATATGGGCTAGATTTGAGAATTATTTTACACTTCCTTTTCGTAAAAACTTTCAAATTTCTACATTAAGTATTTTCGAATAATTTTACTATCTTATAGAACGTAAATAGGACTCGTAACAAAATGTACAAAATAATTGTAAATTTATAAAATATATTTAAAGCATTTCTAAAAAAAAAATACTATATTTCTTAAAATTATTTTAAAATTACATTATGTATTATAATATTTGACAATGATAATAGTAGAAAATCGCTATATTGTAAACTCTCACTTGAATATTATGCATTTATTATAAAGTAAAATTTCTTAACTTAAAAAACATACTATATGTTAAAAAAGAAGTAAGTAAAATTTCGTCAAGGATTTCTAATTTACATAACACGTTATTTCAGGACATTCTATATATTTTTTCTTGCTCATATATTTAAATTTAAATATAAAGATAAAAAAATTCAGAAGTTAAAATTATAATATTCTATTTCTATTATACATATATATATATATATAGCCTTGAAAGACCTTGACGTTATGTCTTTAAATTTTACCTGAAGTTTATATTCCATCAGGTACAACACTCTCTATACACACATGATTGTGTTAAATTCCTATCTTCTAAAATTATGTATATTATACATAAATATAATATATGAATATGTATAAGCTAATATAAAGTATAGTAAAGTAATTCGTGCATAAAATTTTTTTTTTTAACAAAATAACACCTAAGGACTATTAAACAGATAGTAAAATTTATATATAAGACAAAATTCTTATACACAACATCATATATACATATAGGTAGGTATATAAAAATTATTTAATAGAACTTTTTTAACTAAAAAGAAAAACTTCATTAAATGTTCTATCCATGCAAGAATAATTAATCCACATATTATTCTTAATATGGGGGAAAAAAGTTTTATATACTAAAGTATATGTAAAATTGGTTAAAGAAAATTATCTGTATTTAAATATTTTCTTAAAAACATATAGGATTCTCTCTTTAAATGTGTGAATTAATTTAAATATGGTATAAAAAGTTAAAAGGTACAAACTATTTTTTTTTCACTGTATTTTCAATTTTCTTTACTTATATATATTTTGTGGGAAAATTCTTACTTGACCATTGAAATGATGAATATTTAAATTTTCTTTTTTTTTTTACATAAGTAAATTTTGTAACAATTAATATTGTTTCTACCTCAAGAGAATTAATAATTTATGTTTTGAATGTAAATTTTGTTATAATAACCTTTTCTAGTTTCTTATTTAAATATTTATGAGTAAATGAAACTGACTTGGAATATTTAATCATTTATAGTAAAGAAGAATTGAAGAAAATTATTCTTTTACGTATTTCCAAGATCTATGAAAAGTTTATAATAATAATAATAATTATTATTATGGAAATTAAAAGTTAGTTGGATTCTAGTTTTCCATTCATGATTTTTAAATAATTCTGATAGTTTGACTGACATAGTTCAACAATTTCCAACATCGATTATTTTATTAGATTTTGTATATTTTGCATTGCCAAGGCAAATTATTCCTTTAGATTTCAATGTAGTCTTTTTGGAAATCGAATTCATCTTCTTAATTTATGTTACAATTTAAAAAATAAAAAAATATTTTACAACATTATTAATTTAAAAAATATTACAGTGCGATTAATTTTTATCTGGTTTAATATACAAATAATTTTAATTTCACATGAATTTACTTATAAAAATTAAGGACCTCTCTATAGTCTATACTATATCATACTTAGTATTATTAAATGCATTTATAATAGCATTTTCATTGTACAACTTTATATACTCCAAACTTCTATAATTCAAATACAAATTTCTATTACTTATAAAATACTTATGTAATTCATTAGACTAAAAATATAAGTAAAATACTATATTACTTATTTCCAAATAAAAATAATTAATTATCTAAATGTATAATTTAAATTAAATAACTAAAAATATAAAATTTTTTGCTTGTGTAAACAATCAATAGATAATATTATACAAAAATGAATTACCTTTTCAATTTAATTTACTTAAATAAAAATTTTAAATATAACTTTTGGGTCAAGTATTATAGTCTTAAATGTTATACATATATATATAAATTATATTTTTTTAATTATAATTAAATATTTTTTTCTGTTAAAGCTCACATTTAATATTTTTAAAACATAAATCTTTACAGAAACCACAAAAAAAAAAAAAAAACTCTGAACAATAAAAAAATATGTTACTGATTTTATTTTATTTAAAAAATAATAATAATATGAAAAAATGAATTACCTCTTAATTTATAATTATAAAATATACAAAAATTATTATATTTTCAGGTCAAGTAAATCACAGTATACTATATAGTTCTACGAGTATATTCAAAATGATTTAAAGATAAATATACTATTTCATAGATATATGTTGTAGTGAAGTTTATTAAATTTAAAATTGAATGTATACTATACCATACCATCATAGTACCATCATACGTATAAGGTTTTTTTTTCTGTTTGCTTGTTTTTTGTTTGTTTATGGTAAATTACTTCCAAACCAACAATCTTTCAACCTCATTTATATAAAAACCATATAATGAAATGAAATATGAACAAAAATATATAAATATAAAAATAAAAATTTGGAAAATGTGAAAATTTTCTCATTTATTCCATTAAAATTGTAAAAAAAAAAAAGAAAACTTTATATTATAAACATTCATCAAAATTATACCTCTCTACGCAATTTTCTTTTAAAAAGATAATTTAGCGCACTCAAATGCGATAATATACTATGAAAGCTATATGAAAAAAATTCTTTTTTTGATAGATATAAATTCGTTATTTTTTTATGTAATTTAAATATTTTTTTTGGACTATTTTTTTTTATATTTAACAGAAAAAAATTATTACTTCATATAATATTAAGATTAAAAACTGGCAAAATTGTCACAAATATGAAAAAAAAAATCATTAAATTTATTTTTACATAATATTTATATATTTGTATTTAAATTTTTGAATGATTATTTATTATTTTATTTATAGTTTCCGATGATAAAACTTGAATTGGAATTAAATTTTACACAACTTTTGAAATTTGTGGACCAATATATTTCTAGTCTAGTCAACCAATGTTAAACTATATAATTGAAAAATTGTGCAATATACATATCTAAAATCCTTTGGCAAGCCTTAATCTTTAAATCTTTCTATAGGCGCTGGTATTGAGAGGGAAATTCACGTGACAAATCAATCAAATCGACTGACAAGCTACTTTCCATCGGCACATTACCATAATTCTTAATAACATATTGGCTCTCCTCCAATATTTAATTCCTATTCCAACTACCATTTAATTCGATTCAAATTTCGAAAGCAATGTATTAATATTCATATTCTTATTGGCCTAATTTATTATATCATCATTTAAATATTGTAATAAACTGAAGTGTTTTTTAAAATCTTACTAAAATATAGTTTTAATATTAATCTAAATAGTTTTTTCAATAAAAAAGGAAGTTGTTTTTGTTATTCGTTTAAGTTTTTAATTTTAATTTAGGATCATATATCTATTATAGGGTTGTCCCCAGGTGGTTTTCTGACTTTACCAACCAAAAAGTGCATAATTTTTCTTTCATTTTATATTTTATTATCATATATATATAATTTTCCTGTATATTTTTTATTACATAATGTCAGTGAAAAATCAGTTTTATGTTCATGGACCATTTAATATAATGAATAATATTTTGTGTCAAAAAAGCAATTCATTTCCTCTCTTACATTATATACCTACATATTACTATATTATACTACTTGTAGTTTGTTATTGCACTATGTTTGGCTAAATATAGTTGAGATTGTTAATATCCTTCAGGTTTTTTTATTTGGTATCCTCCCAATGGAATGATATCATCCAACCCGAATGCCGAACTTTTCTGTTTTATATATATACAGAAAAAAACTTGTTCAAAATTTTAGTCATTTTAATATACAAAAATGATTTTATATTGTTTTAAGCAACGAAATATTTTATAGTGAATTTATTCAGGATGTTTTTATAATATGGAGAAGGAAAAATATGGTTTATAAGTATATATATTGAAAAAAGTTTTATTCAAAAATTTATAAATAATATGAAAAATGAAAAACCTCAACTCATTGTTTTATGTAAATTGGTTGAGATGGTGACTGGAAGCTCATAATTATTCACTAGTACGGTATAATAATATATAATTTTTGAATAAAGGACATCATATAAGTTAATAATACATATTTTTTTTTAGTGAATTAATGTGTACGTATATATATAAAAATTATAACCAGCTGGTAAACGTAAAATTTCAGTGCCAAATTAAGGAAATATAAAACATTTTGTAAATTTGTTAAACAAAATTGTAAATTAGATTTCAAATTATAAAAAAACTTCTGGTTTACAAAATAATTTAATTCTTTTTTGTTGTTTTAATTTTTGGATGAAGACGAAAATGTGAAATATATTTATATATTGCAGTATGATAAATAGATTTATGTGTTCGTTTTATGATAATTTTAATATGGAAATATATTTGATTTAAAAGTCTAAAAAATTTTTTTTGTTTAAATTGATTTCTTTTATAAATTTAAATCTCATTTCATTTCATCACTGTATATTAATAAAATATTGTTCTTCCAAATGAAAATTATTACATTTCAAAATTTTATAAATTACAAGACCATAAAAAAATATCACAGCAAAAATATAATTTCCTATAATTTGATGACATTATATAGTCTGCCTAGAGTTGGGTAATAATCTTATAACAAAATATTAAAATTGAATAAGTTACACTGACTAGGCATTACTATGTTACATTAGTACTACAAGCCAATACTACTCGTATGAATCTATGAGTCAGTATATTTCGATTTAAAGTTGTGTAGTCGTCATGCTATTATATAGTATATAAGGATCAAGAAAATTTCATAGAAATTCGTGAGATTTGGTAAAGCTTCCTTTATATATGATTATATAATGTGTTCCAGTACATTTTCCAGTATATTTTTTTAAATCCCAGTATTCATGTTTTATACCAATTATCTGTCCTTACTTTTTTTTTAATTGAAATTTGTTGTTTATTCAAAGAAGACCACTGGTTTATTTATTAATTATAAATTTAATATAATAAATTGTAATTTAATTTTATGATTTAATTTTTATAATTACGGTCTTAACCTGAAAACCTATATTAATATGTATTTGATTATACGATTGAATCTACTACCACACTATACCCATCTCTCTATAGTCAAGTGACTCTACTTCGCTGTACTGTAGTGCAATATATATTAATTATTTTAATTATTGTACTGCAATATATAAATACCATATACCAAAATGTTTAATTTATAATAGTGTCCTTTGTACTTGGTCTTTCTTTGGTATATGCTACACAAAAAAAAATATATTCCCATATTTTTAATTCTTATTATGTACATTATTGTACATATTATGTTAATATAAACAATAAGAATTTAATTTTTTATTTATTTGGAAAATATAAATTTCAATAAATCTAAAAATATATTTCAGGCGGTTTGGTTGCTATCTCGATTTATGGTTGTAATTAAAACAAAAATATTTTTTTTAAATTTATAAAATATGTTTTAGTCACACACACGTTGCTGTTAATAATTATATATATTTTTATGAATTTAATTTTACATATTTTAAAAGAAAAATAATTTCATAATGGATTTATTATGCGCTCCAAAACTTTTATATCTCATTAAAAATCTGTGTGAATATTTTATTATTATTTTGATAGATTGCAGTGATAAATTTAAAAAATTGTTTTATTATTATTTAATTTAATTAATTTTTATATATTTCATTTTAATATTTTCTTGTTGACATTAAAAATATTTAATTAAATTGTAAATTATATAAACTTTTTTTTTTCAATTTTTTGATAATGAACTTTTATGAATAAAATTTTTTGGATTTTAAACTTTATTTTGGAAAATGAAATATGTTAAATTTAAATTGAATAAATTCATTTTAATAAGTTATTTTTCATTTTAATTAAGTGTTTCTTGTATCATAATGATTTATCGTTGTGTCATTTGAATACTGAATTTTTCTATATCCATGTACTATTCCAAAAATTTACTAAAATTAACTGTAAAATAAATTAAATACTTTCTTAGTAGTTTTAGTAACATTTGAGAATGTCGATATCTTACACCAAGAAAATGGTCTGTTTTTTTATTTTTATTATCACAAGGACTCTTTTTTTTTCATGTTCGTTAAAAAATTATAGAAATCTTTGTGTTATTTATGATCTATATACGAAACTAAAGATTGAAATCTCTATTTTCAGAATCTGTATGATTTTTTATTGTATCTTAAAAATTGAGTTATTTAGAGCATCTAGTCTAGAAGGTGGCTAACTATGTGCAAACTTTTTTTCAGAAAGTTTTGCTATAACTTGGGCAAATTAAAAGATATTTTGATTTGGTTTGGATATTTTTATTATAATAAAAATTCCAGGTCCATGTAAATTCCAAATTTACATATATTGAATAGTGTTGATATTTTACGCCAAAAAAAATGGCAAGGGCTCTGCATTTTTTTCGGGAAAAAATCAAGTTATAGCAAAAAAATGAAAATAAATTTCATTTTTATTTTCAAAATATTTATTGCTTTTTGTTAATAAATTTAATGTTAAACAATTAAAAGGTTTAACATTTAATTAACAGGGAAACGATACTTCTTAATAGTCTATTTAATATTTTGTTACCAAATCCACGAATTTGAGAGTATAGTCCCGTACTACCTTCTCTCATCATAATTTGTTATTATAATCCAATTTTTCCTATCAAAAAGCTATAAAAGAAAAATTAATACCAACATTTTGGAAAAATTATTATTCCTTTATTTTTACAAAAAAAATTACAATAATGAAAAACAATTAAACAAAAATATAATATTTATATGTAGGTATATAATTATATAATACAACTTAAATATAATTCCATTATTTTAAGAAATAATATTTTTAAAGTAAAGAAAACAAATTCTGGATTTTAAGAGGCAATTAATAAATAAATCTATGGTTAAAATAAATGGAATTAAGTGATGTATTTTCAATATTTTCTCTTTTAATAATATAATATGTATATAAAAAAAAAATTCATTTTTTCTTGATTCACAACAGACTCTTTTTTTCAATATATTTTTGATATTTAATAAAGCTAAGCGTTTTTATTGAAGATATTTTATACATGTATTTAAAAATAATTAAAGATAAATCGAAAAATAAGAGATAAAATAGAAAAATATTATTTTTTAAAGACCTTTGGATTTATTGCCTTTCTAAACTGAACAAATAAAATTAAAAAAAAAAAAAATCACTTTTTTTTTTTTGAAAATTTATCCAAGACTATCAACATTTAAGATATTTCGTTTTTTGTTTCTATTTAGATTGTAGGAAAACTTGATTTATAGATTAATTTGTTTTTAAAGCAAGCATATAAGAATTTTTGTAATACACATTTTCAATATTGCATTGGCAGCATTAAATATGTATATAAAATATGTATATATAGTTTATTTTCTAATTCGATTAAATTTTTTCTATCACTTTCTTGCCTTGATTATTATTGGCATTATTAAAATTATGATCTTGTGATGGACACTCAAAATGTACACAATGAAATATCTAGAAAAATAATTTACAATTCAATTAAAATATAAGATTTGTTTCAATTTAAATTGTAATAATTATTTACCTCATTTGCTGTATTGTGTGTACCAACAATTTTTATAAAAAGAATTATTCTTGGTGAAAATTTAAAATTTTGCCATGACTTTTCAGCTGAATTTCTTCTATCAACAACTAATTCCCAATCTTTTTGATTTGTTGATGTTTCAATATAAAATCCATAAGTACGATCATCACAATCCCAAAGTAATAATCGAAATGAATCAATATAATAAGGTTGTCCTACACAAAATGTTTTATCAATATAATAGGATTGTCCAATTAAATAAATTTAAAGGATGATTTTATTTACCAAGTCTTATTAAAATAACACCACTACCAAGCTGATGACATGTATAACCAGAATCCCAATCATAATTACTACAATCACCATTTAATAATGCATTACGTGTACGACTTACACCTTCCATTACAACAGCACTCATTTGTTGAGTAGCAACATTATATGTTGGTGCAACAATGTCATTTATAACTTTTGGTATTTTTTCTGTATACATTGCTTCAAGAGCAACAACATGGAAAAGCTATACACAAATTGAAATAAAATTATGTGGTAAAAAAAAGATAATCTAAATTTTCCCAATTTACCTTATTAACAGTATTATGTGTACCAACTAATTTTATGTAACGTATAGCTTTAGCTGGAAAATATAAAAATTGCCATGCACGACAATGATATTCAGAATAATCAATAACACGATCCCATTGTTTTTGATTAACTGATAATTCAATAAAATATGAATATGTACGTTGATCTAAATCCCAAAGTAATATTTTTATATGATTAATAATACTGATTGTACCCAATTCAACAACAATTCCAGAATCATTAGCATCAGTTATTGTATGTCTTGTATAACCTTTTTCTGTATCATATAGTTTTGTTTCACCATCTAATAATGCTGTTCTCCATTCACCTTGAATTGTGCGAGCATTAAATTTTAATGTAGCTACATTTTCTTCAGGCCCTGCAAAAAAAATATTATATATAAGAAATTAATTTTACAAATTAAATTGTACACAAAATGATTATTTTAAATTAAATTCTACATAAACTTACATAAAGCACCACGATATTCTAATGATTTAGATGTTGTTTTCTCTTCAATAGCATCTAATAACTTTTCTGGATCTAATATTTTTGATTGTCTTACGATTTTTAATAATTGTTCCAAATTCATTAATGGCAAACGTACATATGATACGACAGACTATAATAGAATTATTAAATTAATTGAAGAAATATATAATTATAAAAAAATACTTCAATGTCAAAATTAGAATTATTTCTACACCATTCACTAACTGCGACAAAGATCTGTACTTCTGGCGCAAAAAAAGAATCACGACGTAAGATTTGTTCTAATGATTCTTTTGATAAATTTTTAAATGATTCATGTGCTAATATATCTGTAGCATTACGATCCATAAATGTATAACAAACTGTTGTTAATGCATCTAAATTATATAAACGTGCTGTATCTAATATTGCACATACATTATCTAATGATAAAATTTGTCGTAAATATTCTGATATTGCTAATTCTAATTCAGTAAATCCATATTGATTTGCTAAACCCAATGTATCTAATATTGTTTCTTCTTTCATTTGTGTTAATGACATATGACCAGAATATATAAAACGTAATAATGCTTTAAATGCATCTAATGGTATTTTTAATATTATTTCAGATTGATTTGATTCACACATTCCACCATATAATAATGCACGAAAATATTCACTTCGTGATGCTAAAATAACACGATGTGCTGGTAATTTTTGATTTTCAACAACAAATATAATATCTGAATAATCCTCAGACATGCACAACTATAAAAAGAGAAGAAAAAAATGGAGTGGAGGTGGAATAATTATTTGATAAATTTCGTCGTTCAGCTAACAAAATGAAAATTCATTATTAGACTAACCTGTGCCATTTGATCGGAGAATTGACCTGAAAACAAAGAAATTTATAAATATAAATATTGATAAGAAATGTTAATATATTTATTAAAGCAAAATGATTGATTCAGAGATTAACAATTATGTGTCATTAAAATTTACCAGTAAGTTCAATTTCACCAGCTCGTTTTGGACTTATTCCACCAGACATTTTATGACTTTGACTGCTCATTTCCTATTTAACATTTAAATTAATTATTGTAAACTCTTTATTTACCAAAAAAAACTAGAAACAAAAAATATTTAAAGGCATTTTTTTTCGTAATTGCGTTCAATAAAAAAAACCTTTTCTTTTTTTGTTGGAATCTTTTTTGGCATTAAATGACAGCTGGACATTAGTGCTGACAAATGATGATTTTTTAGATAAGGCTAGATTTACAAAAACGAATATAGACATTAGTACCATTTACACGATCAAATAAAATCAAAATTTTATTTGATGAAAAAAGGTGTTAAATGAAGCTGTCAAACATTTTGCATTTACACTATCAAATAAAATCAAAATTTTATTTGATGAAAACTCTGTCAAAATACAAGCGAAAAGCATTTACACGATCAAATCTATTTGACGTGACGTCATATTTGACAAATTTATTTGAAATAAACAAAATATATTTTGATTTGAGATTTTATTTGATAGGATATTGGATGGACCATTTACACGTTCAAATTTATTTGATGGATGAGTCATTCAAATAAAATATTGATTTTATTTGATCGTGTAAATGGTACTATTGTCAATGTACCGGCAGCTTAATTAAAAGTCATAGGAATTCCTCTACAACTTTACAAGTATTGTAACTCGAGTTCCTAAATCAATGTGTATATGGCGTATGATTCATGTCAAAAATTTGACATATCCATATATTTTGTATAGTAAGCTCGCGTATTTCGCTACGCTTTAGGGTAAATAATATAAATAATGAAATGAATATTTAAAATGAGCTGAAAGGTTACAACAAGATTTATAGTTTTCTTAAAATAAGCCCTATTAGATATAATATTCGATATACTGCACTGATGACTGTGACCTTTTCAAAATTTAAAACATCATTGGCAATACCAAATATATTTAAACAAAAAAAAGTAAGAGACATCTATGCTTGAATTTAACTACTATAAAACCAATGGTTTTTGAATTTGCTAAGGTAATTATTTTTAGCAGAGCCAATACAATTTCAAAAAATTTAGTATTTAAAAATGGCAACATTGTTGGTATGGTATTGTACTATAGTACTATTTGTTAGTACTAAAAATATTGTGACACTTCTTCTTTAACCAAAACCAAAAGCAAAGTGATTTTAGCCAGCGCAGCTAATGATCGTGAAATTTGTTTATTTATATAAAAAAATGTTTAATAGTTGAAAAAAACAATTTTTAAAAACTATTTAAATATAAAAAAATAACTTTAATTTTCAATTTTAATTTACAAAAATGATAACAAAAAAAATAAATATTTTTGGGTGAACATCAGTGATTTACTTTTATATTAGATTTAATCAAATTTTCTTATCATATTTTATTTTGGTAAAAAATAATTCTGTAAATAATGAAACATCAAAAGAAGGTTAATAGAAAATATTAAATAAAAAATATTCTCTAAAAATAGATTAATAATTATTTTATTGTTTTGACGCAAGACACAAAAAATAATAATCTTTTAATTAAATGCTTAAAATTTATATTTGTCTTTATATTTTTAATCTACTTTATAGTTACTTGTATTTATTGATGTAATTAATACTATATAAGAAAATATTTTATGTTCAATCTATTTTTATATTTATGTTAATTCGCCTATTTCAATTTCGTTCATTAATTTATTTGTGTGGTAAAATTAATTTTTTTATAAACCGGAAAAATATTTAATTTAAAGAAAAACAAAAATAGGTATTCATTGTTTTTTTCTTCTCAGTTTTGAAAAATTTCGTTTTTATCTTGTTTACTTTTTAACTTAGAAATACATTATGTATATAATTTAAATATACTATGGAATTAAATTCTGTTTTTCTGATAAACATTAATTTATAGTGCAATGAATTATTTCAAAATAGAATTCTAAAAAAATTCCTATAGTTCCATTAAAATTTATATAGCAAATAAATAAAATATTGAATATATATTAATTTACCTACCTATATAATATTAAAATTTTTAATTAATTTTAGTGTTTATGTTTTCTCACAAATTTGAAGGTTTATAATAATAATTTTCATAAAATATATTTACAATAATTCTATGCACATTTAATTTTTTCAGGTCAAATTAGTTTTTTTACAATTTAAATTTATTATTTTTCTTAATCCACATTGTGTTTCGTCGTTTTTCTAAGGTTCTTGTATGTATACATATTTTGGGAAAATAACAATTTGAATTGTATATGACCTGAAAATGTTATATCTTTAAAAAAATAAAATTTATATGCAATAAAATAATTAAAATTTTTAAAATATTTCATGGTATTTAACAAATTAGGCGAATTACCAAAATATTAATTAACTCTTCAATTATATAATGTAATCAATTTTTTAATATGTAATATTACAAATAAATATTAATTGAACTATTATTATTAAATTTTATATTACATTGATATTATTTACTAATGCTGATATATTAATTATCAATTATATGATGCAATTAATATTATTTGCCTGTGATATTAGATTAAACATTAAAGCATTTATAATGCAAATTCATGTTATACCATATTTTCCAAAGAAAAATTGTAAAAAAACAAAAATTAAATATTAAATAATTTTATCAATATGTTTTACATTCAAAACGTTTTTTGAATATTGAAAAATTTAAATAGAAATTATATAACATAATTTAAATTTACATACAAATATTTCCTAATTACAAAAAGGGGAAAACAAAGTGGGTATTATAAATTTAAACCTGGACATTCACAAATTATTGATATTCTTCTTATATACATAAAATATCTTCATTCAATAATTTAACTACTTTTTATTTAACCAAATATAATCATAATTGTTAGTTGTGTTAACTTAATATTTTTATTTGCGCATATTTAGAAGGTGCGCTCTAATTTATTATGTATATACAAATAATTTTTTTTAACGCCAAGCCAATGCAAATAAACAATTAATTAACATTTTTTTGCTAATAAGTTTGCATATATTAAACAAAATATAGAAAATAAATTTTAATTTTCTCATTATAATATTTAATTTAATATTTTTTTTTTGTAGATTTACGACGAATACCATAAATGGAAAATATCAATTTTATTAATTACTTTTATAATTTTAATTAATATTGTTTCTGGTGATGAGGAATTATCACAATTAATTAGTATAACACAAACTCAACAACCATCAATTATAACAACAACTACAGAAATTCCAATAATAACAACAACAACAACTGAACGTTATTCAACAATTGCAAATAGTTCATGTTTTTATGCTGAATCTGAATATTGTACAAATCCAAATTTATATAATTTAACTGAATGGGATCAACAAATACAATGTCCATGTCGTTTACATCCATTAAAATTAAATTCATGGATTTGTTGTAATATTACAAATATAATACAATTAACTGGTTGTAAAATAAATAGTAATTGGACAAATATACATATGAGAAATGTAACATTAAATGAATTAGATATATCATCAAATATATTAACAATGTTTAATTCAGTTAGTATTACAGATGGTAATATTACAAAAATGATGAATAAATTTTCAAATTTTGCAAATGCAAAATGTGTTAATATTTCAAATAATAATTTAAAAGAAATATCAAATCGTGCATTTGTTTATTTACAACAATTTCAATATTTAGATATATCATATAATAATTTATCAAGAACACCAAATTTAAATTCACATAAAAATTTAACTGTTGACATAAGGTAACATAAAATAATATAATTATTTAATAATTTTAATATGTATATATATATTAATTTTTTTTAATGAAAATATTTTACATTTAATTTTAGAGGAAATAAACGTATGCTTTGTCATTCATTGCAAGAATCTGTTGAAAGAGGTAATGTAAAATTTGTTGAACCAGATACAACACATTGTTTATTAAATACAACTTATAATTGGTTTAATTCCACCGAATATATGCCAATTAGACAATTAGAAAGAATAAAACAATTACATATTGAATGTCCAAGAATACCAGGTTATGGTAATTGCTCATGTGAACCAGAACGTTTGTTTGTTTTTGATGTAAATAATTTATTATATGATCAAGAAATTGTTATTATATCTATTTATTTTTTTTGTTTAGGAAACTGTACCTACAAAACAAAATTTAGTTTTAACATTTGCTAAAGTTGATTGTTCAAATTTGGGACTAATAGAATTACCAGCTAAATTACCAGCTAGTACAATATTTTTAAATGTTTCTAATAATAATGTAAAATACAATTATGAAATTTATATAAATCAAATTTTAAATTTAATTTATTTATTTTTTAGATTACAAGTATTGGAAATAATTTTCATAATAATAAAGATTATTTTAATATTTTAACATTTGATGCTGATAATAATCAAATATCATCAATGTATGAACTTGAAGGTACAAAATTTATTGAAGATTTTCAAAAATTCTTTTTACGTCGAAATCATATTGATAAAATACCTGAATATTTATTATCAAATGCATTAGATAATAATCCAACAGGACGTGCCTTATATTTAGGTGGTAATAAATTAACATGTGATTGTAATTCAGCAAAAGTATTAAGGGTAATGAAACATTTTTTTTTACTTTAATTTTACGTTTTGTTTTTTAAAAAATAATTTTATATTTATTTTAGATATGGCTTGTGGCACGATATAGTAATATACCAGATTATAATCAAATTTTATGTAACAATATGCCACAAAGAGTAATTGAATTAACTGAATTAAAATTATGTCAATCACCACATGATTGGACTGATTATATATGTTATTTAATAGCATTTGAAGTATTTTTATTAATTGCACTAATATTAAAAGTTAGTTATGATTATTGGATATTTAAAACAGCTGGTTATTTACCATGGCCAGCAAGTAAAATGCCAAAATTACCATGTGATTGGTTATGTGAAACATAAATATATATAATATGTAAAATTTATTCAATTTGGAAAATATTTTCAATATATTTATTATTCATTATAATTTTGTGATTGTCGAAGGATTTGTATATTTTTTTTCTTTCTTTCAATTAAGTTTTATTAAGAATAATTATTATCATTAAGATATTTTTTAAGTGAAAAAAAAATGTGTTGTAAGTTGTAACGCTTATTTTATGTACCTTGTAAAAATATAATAATGCAATATTGATTTATAATATTTACTTTTACTCTTTAATTAGTGATTTTTATGAGAAAACATTTCATTGATTATGTATAATATAAAATCTTAAGATTTTTTGCATTATACAAAATAATAATTTTGTAATTCAAAAAATTTAAGAAATTGAATTCATGATCAAGTAAATTTTTATAGATAATAAATTGTTTACAAAATTAAAATAATGTACCTTAAATATTTATATATATATTGTGCCTTAAGAAAAGTGTTTTTGTAATAAAAAAATATATCAATTAATATTGAGTCAAAGTTTTTAATTTTCATTTGCTCGCTTTTTGTGACTTTACATTTCATATTCATTCAAACTTTTTCATGATGAACTGATAATATTATACAATACTACAAGTTTTTTTTATTTATTTCCTATTTTTGAGTTGTTGGTTTTTTTTTTTTCATTTTTAATCTATTTATTTTTCCACCATTTTCTATAATTTTTTGTTTTGAAATTTTCTTATTTCCTTTATTTGGTTTATTTACAATTTCATCTTCAGTTTTAGATAATTTTCCATCTCTAATTTCTTTCATTTTCTTACGTTTCTCTAAAACAAATTTTGGTACTGTTGTAATATCTTCTCTTTCTGGTGCAAAATTAGCTAATTTTTTCTTTTCAGATTTTTTTGGTTTTTTAAGTGATAACATAAATTCAGGAACTTTACCACCCGAATTTTTAATTATATGAGCAATACTATAAAAACAAAAAGAATATTGATTATTATATACTTAGAAATTAATTATAAAATTTATATACCTTCTCAAATTAGCTGTATCATTTTGAGTAAAAAATGTTATTGCTTTACCAGGTCGTCCAGCTCGGCCAGTACGACCTATACGATGAACATATGAAATAGCGGTTGGTGGAAAATCATAATTAATAACTAAATTAACACCCTTAAAATCAATACCACGTCCCATTAATTCTGTACAAATTAATACCCATATTTTTCCTTCTCTAAAAGCACGTACAACATTATCTCTTTGTTGTTGTGTTCTATCAGCATGAATAACATCAACATTTATTCCATCATAAATTAATTCATCAAATAATTGTTTAGCACGATCCTAATAAAAAAATATAATTTTTATAAATATTTCAATGTTTTTTAAATAATTTTTTTATTAACCTTGCTTTGTACAAATACTAAAACTGGTGGTTTTAATCCATTACGAACTAAATCTCTAATTGCTAATAATTTACCAGATTCAGAACCAACAAATAATAATTCTTGATTAACTAAATCAGTAGCTGAATTTCTTTCACCAACTGTAACTTTAATCAAACCTTTTAAATTTTTACTAGCCCATTTTGCAACTGGTCCAGTATAAGTAGCACTAAATAGAGCAAGTTTTTTATTTGGATTTGTACATGTATTTAATATACTTTCAAATTGTTCTTTAAAACTATTTTGACCTTCTTCCATTAATTTATCAGCTTCATCTATAATAAACCATTCAATACTACAAAAAAAAATAATAATTTTAATATTTATCAAAGTCTCTAAATATTTAATTTACTTTGATAAATCCAATAATGGTGGATCTTGATGCAGTAAATATTTAACACGATTTGGTGTCGATACAAGTATATCATATTTTTTATTACTATTTGGACCATATTTTTGTTCGACTTGTTTGATTTTACTTATCACATGAGATTTAATACCAATTTTTTCCGTTAATCTTAAACATTCACGTTGTGTTTGTTTAGCTAATTCACGGGTTGGGCATAGTATTATAGCACGGAAACCTTTTTTTTGGGGCGTTTTTAAATCACGAATAATTGGTGTTAAAAAAGCTACTGTTTTACCTGAACCAGTTGGAGCACAAGCCATTAATGCACGACCCTAAAAATAATAATAATAAATAATTAAATCTCTCAATTTAAGAATTTGGTGGTGGTAAAGCTGAAATCATACTTTTAACATGATTGGAATGGCCTGCATTTGAATTGGTGTTGGTATTGGAAAACCACATGAACCAAGGTTATCTAATAATTTCACTGGAACATTATATTTATCTGCTAGTTCATCAAACGTTCGAATTGGTGCTGGTATATTTTTACCATGAGCACTAATACGATTTAAATTTCGAAAATGATTTAACTGAAATAAATTTATTTTGTAAAATATACATGAAAGAAAAATATATTAAAGTATATATTACTTCTTCTTGTTCGAGAATTATTTTTTTAGCTTCCGGATTCATATTTGTCTTTTGCTTTTTGCAATTTTGTTCTTTATCCAAATCATAACCTTCCTCAGTTCTTACACTGATAATTTTAAATTTCTCTTCATTTAATTCACTGCCAGATTTAATTTCTTCATTCTCATTTTCAGATACTACTTCAGAATCATTGTCATTATTTTCAATTATTTTAACCGGTTCCAAATTTTCTTGTTTTATGTTACGATTTTCTACATTTCGAACCTAAAAGGATGATGTAGAATTATTTAATTTTAAATTAACTATAAATAATATTTACCTTTTCTTTTAAAGTTTTTCGCCTTTTATTAAAATGAACACCGCGAGTTAATTTCATAAAAATATCATGGGCATCCATAATTATTTAGTGTTTATTAAAAATTAAAATGTATTTTTTTTATCTAGAAATGTCAAAACTCAAAACGTTGACAATACACATAACACGTGGTGGTATTTAGGGCTATGTGACGGATTAAATCGATTTTGTAATTTAAAAATGAATGCTCACGACGGGTCAATAATGATGACAAAAAGGAATAATATTTTTCATAGAACCGGGAATAACTTCTTTTGTAACGATGGATGACTCCAAGATTGATTCTGGATTGTGGGGCAAGAAGCTGCAAGCGTATCTTTAAAGAATTATTAGCAATTGTTTTCAAATATTCAAATATTAAAGACTCAATACTAGAACAAAAAATCGATTTATTATTTCTAGGATCAATTCATTTTATCGATAAACGACAAATATATGACAAACACGCTGCCAAATATATTTTTATTTTTATTTAAATTTTTGTAACAACTTTTTCGAAAATTATTAAAATTCAAAATTTTTTTCTCTTTTTTCCAATTTCAAAATTTCTTTTTAACATATCAAAAAATTCTTCGTTTGTTGTAAAAATAGTAAATTGAAAATGAGTGATTTTAATTTCTATGAATTATTAGGTATTAAAAAAAATGCTACTCCTAGCGAAATTAGGAATGTAAATTGTTGTGAAAATGAAAAAAAAAATATTTTACTTACTCATTTTATTTTAGAGTTTTAGGAAATTAGCAAAAACATATCATCCAGATAAATATCCACAAGATGAAAATATATTCAAAAATATTTCGTATGCATACAGAACTTTAATGGATTCCCAAAAAAGAGAAGTTTATGATCGTTATGGATTAAAAGGAATCCAAGGATTTCATGGTTTTGAAGATGATGCAAATGATTCTATAAATAAATTATGTGGTGAACATACAGAATCAGGTGGACATACAATAGCTGCATTTATAATAATTTTACCTGTAGTAAGTTTTTTATTTGATGAAATTTATTTATAAAACATTTTTTTAATACACATATTTACAATTTAGCCTGGACCTAAGAAAAACGGACAAGGTCGTTATGATAAAAAACGTGGACGTAGTCAAGATAGTCGCAATCACATGTATCATGGTAATCGGAAGCGGTATTAAATGAATTATCAAATTATTTTAGGCCCCAAAAATTATTAAAATGAACTTGCTTTACTTTTTTTAAACATTGAAATTAATTCAAATAAATAAAGAAGATAAAATTTATTATTTATTTATATGAAACCGTAATATTTATAAGTTCATTTAAGACTCCGAAACAGCAAAACGAAAAGATTTTGCTATTAGCTTGGTTTCACATTGATGTTGAGAAAAAAGATCAAGGGATTTTGTACATATAATCCATATTATTTAAATGCTCGAAGCCCAAATTCTGGCGAGTAATTGAATCGGTTGGCATGATGTATCGACGATATCTTTATCTTAAAATGCACCTATTAATAACAGAATCGATTCCTCTTTTCCTCATCGACAGAATGCATGATGTAAAAAAAGACGGAATACAAATTACAAATGGAATGGACAGCAGAAGCAGAATGACAAAAGTGACAGTGACAGATCAACAAATGCGAGCAAACGGAAATTTTCTCTCTACCCAGCAAACATGTCTTCAATGACATACCCATGAATCACCCAAGACATGTCTTTAAGACAGACCCAAGACAGACTGCTGACATCGCCATACAAATGTCACAAGTCGTCATGCATGACATGTCTTGGGTTTGTCTTGCATGACATGTCTTGGATGTGTCTTGCATGACATGTCTTGGGTCTGTCTTGCATGACGTGTCTTGGGTTTGTCTGGCAAGACGTGTATTATGTTTGTCCTTGTGAAAAAAAAAATCATATTATATATGAAAATCACTATTTTTTATTTAAAAACTAATAAAATACATTTCAAACTAATCAATAAAAACTTTTAACAATAATTAGAAGTCAAAATATGACTGAAAAAAATGTAATTAAAGAAATTCACAATTTTTTTTCCGCAAGACAAATACAATACATTACTGTCTGACACTGAATAAAAAAGATATACAAAAAATAGAATTTTTTTTTAGTTTTTGTAATAGTCACCAGATGCCTTACCATCGCATATAATGAAATATTTTATTTCGAAAAATATTGTATACCTATCTCTTTCTTTCTAACTCATTTTAAATTACCCAAGACATACTAGTGACATGTCTTGGGTCGGTCATGCAAGACAGAATTTTTGTTGGGTAGTCTTGCCTTGCACTGCACTTGCTTGCTTTGACTATCGTTTATCGTATTGTTTTATTGTTTATGAAGAATTTAATATAATAATTTATACAACATAGAAGAAAAACACTTAATTTAATATAAATAATCATTTAGAAATGTCTGATTTAAGTGAAAAAGTATTTATAGCCAAAACGGCTTTAATGAATGCTCTAGGTGATAATTCACAAAAATATTTAAATAACATGAAGTTTTGGTTCCGTCAGAAATGGTCCAAAGAGGTAAATTAAAAATAAAGCAATATACTAAATAAAATAATTATAATGAATTTTTACTTATTTATACAAGGAATTTGATATAGAAGCCAGAAAACTTTTAACTTCAGATAAAATCCCTCTTCATAATCAATTTCTTCGTGCAATATTAAATAAAATTGATGCATTTCAACCATCTTCATCTAATTCTTCAACATTATATTCAAATACAACAAGTGGTGGTGGTTGTGCCAATAGTAGTAGCAGTAATCGCGGCAGTAGTGGTAGTAGTAATAGTAAAAAACGTAAAAGAAGTACACGTTATTATACAGATCGCGTAACATTCGAACCATATGATATTTGTGAATTTCTTACTGAAGATAACATGGAATTTATAAGAGCACCAAATTCAGTAAATGATGATAATCCACAACCAATACCACCGCAACGATATTGTGTACAAGAATTATTTTTACCAGATTCTGGTTTTATAATGGGACGATTATTAGTTGGTGCTTGGGAAAATGGTTTAATTAATGTTGATGATATTGTAGCTGAATATGTTTCAATGGCTGTACAAGTATTATTAAAAAACATTCTTAGTTCAATTATAATGAAACGAAAACATTATCGTGTTAATACAGAAGGAAAATATTTTTATGATGTTGGTCAATCAATTAAAGATCCATTTTTAAAAAATACATTACGACAAAAAATTGATGATACGCCATTAGAATTGGATAAAGAAATTACATCAGCACATTTAATGAGACGTAATAATGATGATGTAGCATTTTTGTCAGCATGTGAAGAATTGTAAATAAAAATGTTCATATTATATAAGAAATACTAAAATTATAAAATTTCTTTTAAGGTATCCATTAAAGAGAAGTATTATAACGGTCAGAGATGTTTATAAAGCACTTCAAGATCATAATATCATACCATCACACTCAGTTTATTCAATAAATATGGAAAGAATAACACAAATGCTCCATTAAGATTATTTTTATTTATATAAAAAATATAAGAATCTTTAAATAATTATTAAAATTTTACAATTTGGAGAAAACTGGTTTATCACCTTTCATTAATTGTGCTGTAGTTGCGGTTAAAAAATCTTCACTTTGTAATAACAATTTATTCATTTCTCTAATTTGATCTAAACCTTCTTGATTTGTATGATCCAATGAATAAATTAAATTTTTCTTAGTTGCTTGAACAGCAATTGGACTTTTGTTAGCAATTTCTTCAGCTAATTCAATTGCACCATTTAATAATAATTCTTTATTGGCAAAAACCTACAATAAATAAAATTAATCAGTTTTATTTCTCAGTAGTTTTTATTGAAATAGATTTAAAAAATAGATTAAATTAATCAGTAGTTTTTATTGAAATAGATTTATCTACCTTACTAACAAGACCACAATCATTTGCTTCTTTACTACCTAATTTTCGACCAGTAAAACATAATTCTCTTGTTAAACTTTGACTGCCAATTGCTTTTGGTAAACGTTGTAAAGTCCCAACATCTGCAGCCATACCTATGTCAACTTCTTTCACCTGTTCAATGAATTTATTTATATGAAATTTGAAATAAAATTGATTATATAATATTTGCCTGGAACCATGCATCTTCGGTACAATATCGAATATCAGCTGCTGTTATTAAATCTACACCAGCACCTACGCAAGCTGAATGCACAGCAGTTATAACTGGTTTCGGACATACTTCTAAAGAACTAATAGAGTCCTTAACAGATGATATTGCTTTTTAATTAAAAATCATATAAAACTTTAAGCAATATTTTCAACTTTACCTGATAAAGTTTAATAAGTCTACCCATATATAAACCTTTCCTGGTTGTATCATCAATTTCACCTAATTCCTGTCCTAATTGCATCATACTAGTTAGGTCAATACCTTTAAAATTTTAACAATATTTGTCATAAAATTTATGGTATTAACATTATTTTTTACCTGCAGTAAAAAGTTTACCAGCTCCAGATATAATTATTACCCGGCAGTCAGGATTTGTACTTAACGATTCAAAACAATCTTTAAGTTCACTAAAGAATGTAAATATATCATAAATTAAAAAAATAGTATTTCCAATACCTACGACCACATATCCCGATTAAGAGCATTTAATTTATTTGGCCGATTGAGTTCAACATGAAAAACAAATGGTTTCGGTACTGTTACAGCAATTGTTTTTAAATTTGGTATATCAGTACTTCTAGAAAGTAACACTTGTGATGACATTGTACGAATTCCGTCGGATCCTATAAGAGAAGATAAAATATATACTTAAAATCTAAAATGTCAGTTTTGGACAATGGACTTTGACCCACTTAACAAATATATAATCAGAGTTCAAGGATAAATGCAAATTAATAATAAATGCAAATTAATTCAGGTTGTTAAATATGATTTTAGGTAATTGTAATACTTAATATAATATATAATATATTATTAAATAAAATAAATATTATTTAAACTTACTAAGAGCATTTGCTAAATTTCGAGAAATCGTAGACAATGATTTAAAATTTCTACCTGCCATAATAATTTAACACAATTTTAAGAATTCTAAACTTTTTAGTTTATAAAATTATAAATATAACAATTTTTAAGCTTAAATTAATTGTAAGTAAAAAATATTTCCAAAATAAAGAATTAAAATAAATTTAACTTTACTTTTAATAAATAATAAACAATTTTGACGTTTATGTTTCTATGTCATTACCCTTTAGACTGAAAAGTTTTGCCCCTCAAACTAGCATTCGATTTTTGTTTCGTCTTGCGAGAATATTCCAAACGCACCAGATATTTAACTCTGTTGTTAGTAATGTCGATTTTTTACTTTTATTTCTATGTTATATAATGTATCTACCTAACCTATAGATTTAAAATTTTGATGTTTATTCTTCAACATGTGAGGTGAATATTTCATTTATCCGAATATTTCGAATGAATAATAGAACACAAAATGGAAAGAACGGAATGACATTATTCGAAAAGAAAATTATTTGTCATTTTTGGCGCGTTTGTCAGTTTATGAATAAAAGAAACCAACCCAACATCATACGACCAAATCCATAATATTTCGTTGTTGTACAACGAAATATTGTATATACTGTCAAAGTACTACATATATAAATTACACTTTCTTTACTGAAATATTTCTTTCTGACTGCATTTGCATGAAGAGCATGGAGAGTTTCGAAGCCTACTCTACTATCTATCAATCATTTTAAATTGAATAACAATTTCGGAACGAAAAATCTGTTGGAACAATTTCGGTGAAGCTTATGGGGACATAACCAAACAATTTCTTTTAATCGATACTAGTGCCAAATTCTTTATTTGACTTTTCTCTATTTTGACAATTTGCCGGTCCCCTCTCTTCATTTAATGTACTGTTTGTTGTTTCGACTAAAAAAAAATTAAAAACTTTTAAATTTCTGGCATTGTTTTATTTTATTAATTTTAGAAAATATACAAAAAAAAAAACGTAATTAACTAAATTTGGAAAAAACTTTAAAAAAGAAAAATCGTTTATAGTTAAAAAGAAAATAAAAATATTCTGAAAATGACAGATGTAAGATTTTTAGAATACTTTTAATTTTATTTTTTCTTTAGTTAATTTCCTATTTATAATTGATATTGTAGAGTGATTCCATCGTTCCTAGATTACCAACAGATTCTGAAAGTATTAAATTCAAAGGATGGACAATAACTTATCTAAAATCACATATATTGAAAAGTGTTTGCACAAGAGGTGAAACTGTTTGTCTCAAAACTGATACAGATTGTTGTGAATTATGCACGTAAATTATAAATATTTTTTTTTAGATTTTTGTACTATAGTTAAGGTGATTTTCTATTTTCAGTTATGTTTATGCTTTGGAATTACCACATTTACCTGATATGGTATTTCATAAAAATAAATTATTATTAGTGCATACAGATGGTGCACAAATTGAATTTAATCCATTAGAAGCATTAAAACTTGTTGAAAATGGTAAACAGGGTGTGCAAGTCGCATGTGCTCAAGAATGGAAAGAAAGCCGGTAAAAATGAAAATTATTATATCATTTAATTTAAAATTTAGATTTTGTTTAAATTAAAAATGAAAATTGTAAAAAATAATATAATTTTTAGACCTGATCAGTTATTAGAAGAAAAATTTAAACCATTTGATTGGACATTTGTTACTGATTATCAAGGCAATGTAAATAATAAATTTCGTATTGAAGATACTGATTTAAAATTAGATTTATTTAAATTAATGAAACGTGAAGAAATATTATTTTATCATGATTTAACATTATTTGAAGATGAGTTACATGATAATGGAATTGCATCATGTTCAGTTAAAATTGTAATTTGATATTTTATTTTTTTTTTTATTTTAAATTAATAAGTAATTTACAAATTGATTATTTTATATAGCGAGTTATGCCATCTGGATTTTTCATATTATTACGATATTTTTTACGCGTTGATAATGTTTTACTGAAAATGAATGATACTCGATATCATTATGAAATTGAAAATGATTATATTTTGAAAGAATTTACATCAAGAGGAGCTAAAGTTGAAGAATTAAAAAATGTAAGTTTAATTATGAGAAGAAACAAAAATGATTGGTAAATAATTTAAATTTATTAATTTTAGGTACCACCACCATTCTTTACGATACCAAATGAAATTGAAAAATATTTACCAATAATAACAAAAAAATCGCATAAATTATATTTTAAATAAACTAAAATAAAGATGAAAAATAAATAAAAAACTTAATTATAAAAATTTAATGGATACATTTTAATATTTTAAATACCTACTGTTCGTCCAATACCTTATACCTATAGACTATTTTGTTTGAACTATCGAATTGTATTATTTATATAATTATTTTCAATATTAATTTCAAGTATCTTCACAATTTGTATATTACGAATTTATAATTTTTAAACTAAACAAAATATAAAGTAAAAGTTTTGGTTTTATAAACGAAAATACTCAATAATGTTTACATTAAAGCTCCGCTGTTTTTTTCATTGGCACCACCAGTCAATTTTTTATACTATAAAAATGTGTTGTACTTTTACCTTTTTTAATGCACGTACTCACGTACTGGTACTATAAAATTGTAGGAAAAAAAACTGCAGATGATGCGGTATTTTTGACAATTCTATTATTGTGCACTTTGAAGTTTTTTTCTCACAGTAGTATTATTTTATTTATTACTTTACTTTCTTTCTCCATAGAAGAAAATACTTTTCTATCGAAATTCGAAGGATTTTTCTATACTTTACAAATTAAATTAATTATCAAATCAAATCGAAATGGATTATGTGGTAAGTTTTATTATTATTAATATTTTATTGTATTGAAAATCTCAATTATGTATTAAAAACGTCGACAAAAAATAGGCCCGGATCGAATAATGGTATATATAAAATTTATAGTGTTTCATATTTTTCTGCCACGTTCCTTCACATCTTCAATCATTTTCATAAATTTTCTTTATTAATTAAAACTATTTGATAAATCGATAAAAAATAATTTTGTGTGTGTTAATAATTTAATTGAATTACATATATTATTAATTAATTAATCATGTGACTATAACGTCAGGGTCAAATATTAACAAGAGGCAATTTAAATTTAAATATCGGTTTTATTATTTAATATATATATATAATTTACTTTTCTTTGAATATAAAATATTAAGTTTATTTGTTTAATAATTATATTATTGTAAACAAATTGACCAACACTTTCAATTAATTGATTAAAGAATTAAAGTGCGCCTAAAATTATGATACATTATGTAAATTGTATAATCATTAATTGAGTTATTTTACAATTGTATTAAAAGAATTTTGCTTTTTATTAAATTTATATTATTATGATAAATCTAAATATAGATTTATGTATCACAAAATAAATATTTTTCTTACTTAAAAATTATTATAGATTATGATAAAATTAAATATAAATTAGAAATTATTGTTACATATTAAAAGTAATGAATAATGAACCAAATTTAAATATAAACCAGACAAGTAATATAATTTTGAGTTAATGAAAATTTTTCTATAGTAATTGTAATTTTTTTAAGTTAAATGGAAATTTAAAAAAAAAAAACAATATAAAATATATGAATTATAAATAAATAAACATGTAATTTTTGTTTATAAAATAGTGAATTAATTTAAATTTTCTAGTTAATTAAATATAATGTAAGTTCATTTTACACACATCGTTTTTAATAATTATATAATTTTTT
Organism: Empis stercorea; assembly: GCA_949752835.1. NCBI lineage: Eukaryota > Metazoa > Arthropoda > Insecta > Diptera > Empididae > Empis > Empis stercorea. The sequence goes on along the minus strand of OX457087.1, from coordinate 52,410,147 downwards.
TTAAATTACTATAATCACAGAAAAAAACTATTAAATTATCAAAGATAATATTTCTCCTTTTTTTAGATTTAGAAGAGAAAAATCGACAAAAATTATGTATTGAATGATGAAATAAATTTAAATGAAATGCTTGAAAAATTATCAAAAAAATATCAACCATTACCAATTTTATTTACCATTATATTTGGATCTATAACAATATTCTTATTATGGCCATCACGTTTTGCAAAACATTATGATTATATACCAGCAAATGAAATTTATAATAATTTATTACCTGAAACAACACGTAATATATCATTGGAACGTTTAGATTCATGTGAATATGATGATATTATAAAAACAAATGATTTTATGTATACAAATAATTATCGTACAGAATTATATAATAGTCAAGAGATACGCAATGGTGGTGAATATTATTCAGATGAATGTCGTCCAAAATTTAGTAGTGCAATTATAATACCATATCGTAAACGTGAACAACAATTACATGATTTTTTAATATATATGCATAATTATTTACGTAAACAACGTATACATTATCGTATATTCTTAATTGAACAATATGATCAAAAAGCATTTAATCGTGCTAAATTATTTAATATTGGTTCAATAATTGCATCAAAATATGAATATCCATGTTTAATATTACATGATGTGGATTTAATGCCATTAAATTTAGGACATATTTATGCATGTACCAATGATCCACGTCATATGTGCTCAAGTTTAGATAAATTTCGTTATAATTTACCATATGTTGGTTTATTTGGTGGTGCTGTTGCTATACGAACAGATCAATATCGTTTTATAAATGGTATGTCAAATATGTATGAAGGATGGGGTGGTGAAGATGATGATTTTTATGATCGTTTAATATCAAAAAATATAAATATTTGTCGTTTTGAACCAGATTATAGTAAATATACAATGTTATCGCATACAAAAGAACCACCAAATATTAATCGTATGGATATATTACATAGTGGACCAAAACGATATCATTCAGATGGTTTAATATCATTAAAATATAAATTAATTGATATTAAAATGCATAGTTTATTTACACACGTTTTAATTGAAACATAATGTTTTTTAAATGGTTCAAGAAAACACCGATTAATAATTTTTAGATAGATAAAGATTTTTCATAATGAAATTGTATAACTAGTAAAATTTAAATCAATTCCTCATTTAAACATTTTAAGGAAAATATATTAAATTAAAATTGTTATCAAACAAATTTTCAAAAGATCATCAAAATTAAATTAATTTTGCTTAATATACCAAATAAAATATTTTCTAAAATATAAATTGATAATAACTACAAAAATTAATATTATTAAAATCGAAAAAAAAAATTGTAATGAAGAATTACATTGCTTCAAAGTATTATCAATTATTTATTAAATTGAAATAATTGCTTTTTTTAGAGAAAATTAATGAATAAGAGGTGCCATATTTTTCTATATAAAAAAAAGTAAATAAATTAAATTTGTATTTGTACTGAATTAAAAATATTTATTACTAATATAAAAATGTCTGAAAAAGCTAGAGAAAAATATCAAATTGGATTTATTAACAAAAATTTAGAATTAAATTCATATTATTAAGAATGAATAGCCAAAATTCATAATTAAAATTAAATATTTGATTATTATTAAGACATTATAATGGGTGTTTTGTATTAGAAACAAACCCAAAAATTCAATTTATTTAATAACGCACAAACAAATAAACTATATAATTAATTATTACATAATTTTATATATGCCAATATATTTACTATCAGCAAGTTTATATTATGAAAATTATGTATTCTGAAATGTTTATATACAAACATTTTAAAGTGATTAAAAAAAGGAGATTAAGTAAAATATTTTAATTATGGCTATATATTAGTAAAATAAAATAAAAATAATTATATTTTGGATAGTACAATCGTACAACTAAAATAAACTTAAAATTATATAGCTTTTAACTAGAAAGAAAAATTTCTTGTTGTTAGATAAGCGGCCTTAAAAAGAGAAGATAAAAATTATGTTAAGAATAGAACATATAAATTGCTTCACTTTTTAAAAATATATTATAATAATTTATATAAATAAAATTTAAATATAATTCAGTATAAGTTAATTCCTAAAATAGTAAATTATATTATGAATTAGAAAGACAGTTACTCTTGTCAGTGGTCAAATGAGATAAATAAATAAATTTAATATTTAATAATAGCATAAAATATTGTAGTTTAATTTAAATTAATTTTAAAATCCTTATCCATTTCAATTTATGTGTACTGCAAAATATTTTATCCATTAATCGAATTATCATAATTACCTATATAATTTCAGCCAAAACCAACAGTTCATTCAGCTACACCATTTAGTGCTACAGATGATGGACAAGCACTTAGGGCTGCTATGAAAGGTTTCGGTACCGATGAACAAGCAATTATTGATATATTAACAGCACGTTCAAATGCACAACGTCAAGAAATTAAACAATATTTTTTACATGAATATGGTCGTGATTTAATTGAAGATTTAAAAAGTGAATTAGGTGGTAAATTTGAAAAAGTTATACTTGGTTTAATGACACCGCCAATTGAATATTTATGTAAACAAGTGCATAAATCAATGTCTGGTATTGGTACAGAAGAAGAGGCATTAGTTGAAATATTATGTACAAAAACGAATGAAGAAATATCAGAAATTGTAAGTAATTATGAACGAATGTATGATAGACCATTAGTTGAACATATGTGTAGTGAAACTTCTGGTCATTTTCGACGTTTATTAACATTAATTTCAACTGGTGTACGGGATCAAGCTGGTACTGTTGATCCTGATAAAGCAAAAGAAGATGCTGAATCATTATATGCAGCTGGTGAAGGTAAATTGGGTACAGATGAAGAAGTATTTAATCGAATAATGGCACATTCAAGTTTTGCCCAATTACGTATAGTTTTTGAAGAATATAAAGCATTGTCTGGTATGACAATTGAACAAGCTATAAAACATGAAATGAGTGGTGAATTACATTTGGCTATGATGGCTATTGGTAATATAAAATATTTTATTTTATTCAGAATAAAAAAAAAGATTAGAATGAATTTTATTGTTTCAAGTTGAATGCGTTCAATCACCACCAACATTTTTTGCAAAATGTTTATTTCGTGCTATGGATGGAGCTGGTACAGATGATACAACTTTAATTCGTATAATTGTTAGTCGATCCGAAATTGATTTGGAAAATATTAAAGAGGATTTTGAAAGATTATATGATCGAACATTAATCAGTGCTGTTAAGGTAGAAATAATATAATTTTAATTTACTGAAAAATAATCGGAATTATTTTTAATTTTAGTCTGAAACTTCTGGAGATTATAAGAGAGCACTTTGTGCTTTGATTGGTGACGCATAAACAAAATTACCTAAATTTTGATGTGAATCGTAAACGAATTTAATATAAAATGGTCCTATAATATTTAGAATTTTTTCCTTAAAATTAAAAAACTGTTTAATGATAGAATCTGTGCAACTTGCATAATATTAATTATATTGGAATTTAAAATCTAAAAATTTTATTACCAGTATTTTAAAAACTCAAATCAAATATTAAATGTTTTTTTTCCTAAAGATTAGTTTTTGACAAAAATTGAGTATTTTACTTTGAAATATATCCCATCTATGTAGCATCTTTGAAATATATCCCATCCATTTATATGTAGCTATAGCTACAACCCTACAACTATCTACTAAGGCTGCAAATTAAGATTCAAAATAGTAGGGCTAGATAACCAATTAATTTATTGAGTAATTCTAAGGGTAATTACTTAAACTGACCTTATGGAAATATTTATGTAATCATAAAGATAATTACAGATTACAGAAAAAATATGGAAAGGAATTCATTTCATTATATGGAACTTGAGAAATCTTTCGTACTTCTTTTTATGGTGCTGGTGCAATTGATTTCTTCCTTTACAAAAATTAAATCTTTAATCATAGCAAGCTCTACAATACATAAATTAATGTCGTAATTCATATTTGTTTACAATAAAATTCTTTTCGCGCCTTTATTTTCAATGTTTTGTTTATCTTTCAACTTTTAACGACCAAAATAAAATGTCTTTGGCTGCTTTGTTTATTCATTGTTTGCTTGATTGTATTTTAGGATATTGAAAATGCTTTAAATAATTAACTTTATAGTAAATGACAAGACAATCTAATTCCGAAAATCGTTAAAATGTTTCCATCATTGAAACATCCAAATACTTTTTTTAGCGCTCTTCTTTCTGCATATGCACATCTTTTTACTGCGTAAAAATTTCTTGTAAGAAAATTTTGCCAAAATTTTAATTAACTTAAAACAAATAAAGAAATGGACAAAGTGCAAAAGTTTAAATCTTTCGAATTATTTATTTTATATAAAGACTGAAAAAAAAAACATTTGTATGATGGAATTGAACAAAAATTTACAAAATTATAAAAATTCTATTACTAAAATTAAATGTATCGTCGGTAAAATTTGGCAAAAAAAAAATATAATTCATTGTCTTTTAGAAATTATCGACTTTAAAAAAAATTCCTTTCACCCACCATATCATCTATATATTAGTATCCATTTTGTATTTTTTTTTATTTGGATTTAGCTTCAGCTGCCTTTTTTGCTGCTAGTCTACCTAGTCTGGCTGCTCGCATTTTTTCTGCTCTTGCAATTCTTTTGGCTTTTTTCTCAACTCGAGCTTCCCATGCTTTTTCCAATGGTGTCTTTGCCATATTTTTAAAATATAATATTTATATAAATTCCAAAATAATTAAAAACTTTATTAGTTGTTTGTATAAAATGCCTTCCAACTTTTTTATGTAAATCAAATAATAAATGAATTGTACACGAATCTCACTGAAAGGACGTCAATCAATATCAAAATCAAATAAAAACAAGCTGAATTGCTGAATTCTAAATAAAAAATTTCTCATATAAGAAAAAGAGAGTGTTGCCATATTTAAATATTGACACTACCCGTCTCGTCTTGTCTTTCGGAAATCACACGCTATAATTATTGCGTAGTTAATAAATTTGTTTTAAAACCAAATTTTTAGTTTACACGGGGTCTCCATTATCCATAATGTTGTCAATAAATTGAAATGGAAATGGAAACAAATATGGCAAACAAGCCGTCTCCTTAGATCTTAGAGTATAGACCACTGAGCCATCAGCAATTCTATAAATGGATAACTTTGTGGACGTCCATTTCTGGATAAGGTTATGGACGCATATGACAAAAAGAAAATTGCGGAAAGTGGTTTAATTTGTAAATTTGGTTTCATTTTGTGGTGAATTTATTAATTTAATTTCGTTCTGTATTTACAACATACTATATTACCAATAACAAAAGAACTTACACGTTGAAAATCAAAATACAATACAAATTTCAATGATATTTCGAATGATATATCAGTCCAAGAAGCATGAATACTTGTAAAGCCATCGAATTGAAATTTATCCACTTTTAAAACTATCAAATCGAAAGTAGCACGAGGTGGGGCTAGATTACCAATTAGTCTATTGAGCCATTGCTATTCCAAAAGGGCCCATACACTATATAACATGTTGATCAACTTGGTTGGTTGACTTGATGTTGAATAGTGCGTGGAGCAGTTGATAAACTTATTTTCAAGTTGACCAACATGTTAAAGTGAAATCAATTTTTTTTTTATTTTGTGGGTGGAGCCACAAATATGAATTACTTGCTTTACAAATTTTTAATTAACTACTTGGAAATCAACATGTTGAACTGTTGTGTGTGGTTATGTTGACTTCATAAAATTTCAGTCGCTTCGCTGCGCTGGCTATCAAGAATTTTCATTAAAAATATAAAACAGTATATAAGTTTATTTAAGTTTTTAAAAAACTTTTTGTTATTAAAACAAGAAAATGATTGTGCCAAATACAAAGAATTTGAGATATTTATTTGAAGAATATATTTATGTGAAAATTATAAAAACAATTTTTTAAGAAATAAATGATGGGAAAAATTATTACATATAAAATTATAATAATTTTATGTGGAATTTTGACCAAGCATACTTCAAACTTATTTTTAAAAAAAATGTGACATTTCCAATAATGTTTACTACATCACTACTTAGAAAAAACGATCTTGTCCCGAATAAAGTGTGTAGGCATCAACCAAAAGTTGGTAAACAATATTGTTCAACATGTTTTTGCATATGGGCCGTTTAAGGGGGTGGGCATTTTCTATAATGCAGACTGCGTTGCGTTGCAAGGATCAGGATCTATCTATCTTCTAACTAGAATAGAACTATAAAAACTGTTTGCGCAACCAACATATTAGATTTGCTTTTGCAGTCAAAGTTTTACCATTTCTGAATTAATTTAAAATACGTGAATGCAATTGTAAAATAAAAGCTGCAAAATTGCGTTAAAACTTCAAGCGGAGTTGAAATTTTCGAATATGTAACTGCTTTTGCACTGGAGACATATCTCTAAGCTCTGCTTTTACAATTCTTAATTAACGAACGAACTGATTTCTTAGAACTACATAAGTTACAAGTTGAACTGAATTATCCAAAACGCCCGGTAAAATAGCTTGAACTGACATATGGAAGGAAATATTAATCATGAAAGATAATTACAGAAAATCTTATGGCGCAATTGATTTCTTCCTTTAAAAAAATTAAATCTTTCACCATAGTAAGCTCTAAAATACATAAATTAATGTCATAATTCATATTTGTTTACAATAAAATTCTTTTCGCGCCTTTTTTTCAATATTTTGTTTATCTTTCATTCTTTCAACTTCTTAACGACCAAAATAAAATGTCTCTGGCTGCTTTGTTTATTCATTTTGTTTGCTTAATTGTATTTTAGGATATTATGGATATTGAAAATGCTTTAAATAATTAACTTTAGAGTAAGTGACAATCTAAGTCTAAAAATCGTTAAAATGTTTAACGTAAACATCCAAATCCTTCTTTTTTAGCGCCCTTCTTTCTGCATACGCACATCTTTTTACTGCGTAAATATGTAAATATTTCTTGTAAGAAAATTTGCCCAAATTTTAAAAAACCTAAAACAAATAAAGAAATGGCCAAAGTGCAAAAGTTTAAATCTTTCGAATTATTTATTTTATTATAGACTGAAGAAAAAACATTTGTATGGAAATTGAACAAAAATTTACAAAATTATAAAAATTCTATTACTAAAATTAAATATATCGTCGGTAAAATTTGGCAAAAAAAAATTAAATATAATTCATTGTCTTTTAGAAATTATTGACTTTAAACAAAAATCCTTTCACCCACCATATCATCTATTTCTATATATTAGTATCCATTTTGTATTTTTTTTATTTAGATTTAGCTTCAGCTGCCTTTTTTGCTGCTAGTTTACCTAGTCTGGCTGCTCGCATTTTTTCTGCTGTTGCCATTCTTTTGGCTTTTTTCTCAACTCGAGCATCCCATGCTTTTTCCAATGGTGTCTTTCCCATATTTTTAAAATATAATATTTATATAAATTGCAAAATAAATACAGCTTTATCAATTGTTTGTATAAAATGCCTTCCAACTTTTTTATGTAAATCAAATAATAAATTAATTGTACACGAACGAACACCGTACTGAAAGAACGTCAATATCGAAATGATTAATGAAATATGAAAATTGAAATCAAATAAAAACAAGCTGAATGCTGAATAAAACTCTTCTCTTTCCTTAAGAAAAAGAGAGTGTTGCCATATTTAAATATTAAGCCACTCACACTACACTACCCGTTTTTCGGCTTTATGATTATTTCGTGTATACTTTGTTTCCATGTACAGAGTTGAATTGGGTTGAGTTGAAATGAACCATCAATTATTCGTTCCATTACAACTCAACTCAACTCAACCCCTGTTTCCATGCATGCTAACTCGAGTTCAACTCTGCGGTTCAGGAGCATAATCTTTGCTGAAAACCATTCTTTCCTTTAGTCATTATGTTAAGTTTTCCTGAATAAATGTTCAATTTAGAAATTAAAACATAAATTTAATTTTGGGTGTGACGGCAATATAAATTCAGTAGAAATATTGATTTTCTACATAGCTCGATTTTTCTGTTTTGCTTTTCAGTTGCATATTGGTCGCAAGCCCAATAACATAGAGCCACAGAGGAACTCATCTCATTCCATTTTCATATCAACCACAAGCACAAACGTGCGTGAAGAGAGCAAACCATGGTTCTGCAGAATACTTGACGATTGGACGACTCTTGATTTCGGCCTGAGTTCCGTTCTGATTCTGATCTGATTCTGATTCTGATTCACCTCACCACATCATTCACCGTCAGTGTCAACGTCATGCGACAATCCCCACCATACATTCGATTCAGCGAGCATTCACTTTCACTTGTTTTTGGTTGTGAATGGATGGAATTGGAAGTTAGAGGGATAATATGGTATGCGTATGAGAATGGAAATGGATTTTTGTGTTGGTTGGATGGAATGGAACAATGAAGTGAGTATGGATATGTATACAGTTCACAGTAATCTTTTGCACTTGTTTTGTTCTAAAATAATGACTCACTTTCACTCTCATATACCTAGTTTCCATGTACAGAGTTGAGTTGGGTTGAGTTGAAATGGGGTTGAAATGGAACCATCAATTATTCGTTCCATTCCAACTCAACTCAACTCAACCCCTGTTTCCATGCACGCTAACTCGAGTTCAACTCGAGTTGAACTCGTCATGGAAACAAGGTAATAGTGTAAAATCAATTTTTATTTTGGCGGTAAAATTTGTCATAGCAGCTGATTTTGGATATTTTTAATTTGTAAACAAAATGTAGAGTATAGGTTGTAAATTGTAAATGCTTCTGTACAATTCTGAACATTTTTTATACATAGGATATGAAATGACTTATTGCGACTGGATAAATCAATTTAAATACAAAAGCAAAAGCAAAGGCAAAAGTTGACAAATTAAATCCATGTAACTAAAAGTTCCCAAATTTAAATGCCTTTTTTTGACACGATGAAACAAACTAAATCTGATATGCCAATGTAGCAGCTGTACAAACACAAAGCGCAACGTTTCCCAACGGGACAAAAATTATCGTAAAACAAGTCCAGGATGAAGGGAAATACAATCAAATAAGAAAATTTTATTCTGAATTATATTTTATTTATAGATTGAAAAAAAACATGAAATTTAAAAATTATAGTATCTCCATTTATCCATTATAGTATTATAGTATCTCCATTTAAGTATCTCCATTTTGTATTTTATTTGGAGTTAGCTGCACTTTCTGCTGCTTTTCTACTCGCATTCATTGCTCGCATTCTTTCTGCTTTTGCGAGTTTTTTAGCTTTCTTCTCAACTCGAGCTTCCCATGCTTTTTCCAATGGTGTCTTTGACTTTGCCATATTTTTAAAATATAATATTTATATAAATTGCAAAATATTTAACAGCTTTTTATTAATTTTGTTTGTATAAAATGCCTTCCAACTTTTTTATGTAAATCAAATAATAAATTAATTGTACACGAACGAACACCGTACTGAAAGAACGTCAATATCGAAATGATTAATGAAATTATGAAATATGAAAATTGAAAATCAAATAAAAACAAGCTGAATAAAACTCTTCTCTTTCCTTAAGAAAAAGAGAGTGTTGCCATATTTAAATATTAAGACAATCACTATCACACTACACTACCCGTTTTTCGGCTTTTTTTATGATTATTGCGGGTATACCTTGTTTCCACGTATACCTTGTTTCCATGACGAGTTCAACTCGAGTTGAACTCGAGTTAGCGTGCATGGAAACAGGGGTTGAGTTGAGTTGAGTTGGAATGGAACGAATAATTGTTGGTTCCATTTCAACCCCATTTCAACTCAACCCAACTCAACTCTGTACATGGAAACTAGGTAGTACAGAGTTGAGTTGGGTTGAGTTGAAATGGGGTTGAAATGGAACCATCAATTATTCGTTCCATTACAACTCAACTCAACTCAACCCCTGTTTCCATGCATGCTAACTCGAGTTCAACTCTGCGGTTCAGGAGCATGAAACATATTCTTTCTCGTCTGTGCTGAAACATATTCTTTCTCTTATTCATTATGTTAAGTTTTCCTGAATTTTTGAATGTTCAGTTTAGAAATTAAAATATAAAAGTGAATTTTGGGTGTGACGGAAACATAAATTCAGTAGAAATATTGATTTTCTATATAGCTCAATTTTTCTGTTTTGCTTTTCAGTTGCATATTGGTCGCAATTCGCAATCATTCGCAATGAGATAGAGCCACAGAGGAACTCGTGTCATTCTCATGAGTTCTGCAGAATAGTTTTCTTCACGATTGGACGACACTTAACTTCGGCCTGAGTTCTGTTCTGATTCTGACTCTTACCTAACCACATCATTCAACGTCAGCGTCTTCAGCACATATTTGATTCAGCGAGCATTTATTTGTTTTAAAGCATTTATTTGGTTGTAATGAATTGATGGAATTGGTTGGAAGTTAGTGGGATAATATGGGATGAGAATCGAAATATACCTTGTTTCCATGACGAGTTCAACTCGAGTTGAACTCGAGTTAGCTTGCATGTACCTAGTTTCCATGTACAGAGTTGAGTTGGGTTGAGTTGAAATGGGGTTGAAATGGAACCATCAATTATTCGTTCCATTACAACTCAACTCAACTCAACCCCTGTTTCCATGCACGCTAACTCGAGTTCAACTCGAGTTGAACTCGTCATGGAAACAAGGTAATGGAAACAGGGGTTGAGTTGAGTTGAGTTGGAATGGAACGAATAATTGATGGTTCCATTTCAACCCCATTTCAACTCAACCCAACTCAACTCTGTACATGGAAACTAGGTAATAGATTTTTGTGTTGGTCCGATGGAAATGGACCTTGGAAGAGTTTAATTTAATTTGGAGTGGATGTGGATGGACTTGGTTTTGGAATTGGATTGGATTGGTTGGAATTGGAATGGAACATTGAAGTGAATTGAATCAATGTCTCAATACAGTAATCGTTTTCTCTTGTTCTAAAATTATGACTTTCTCTTTCACTGTTCACTCTCATTCTCATAGTGTAAAATAAATTTTGATTTTGGCGGTAAAATTTGTCATAGCAGCTGATTTTGGATATTTTTAATTTGTAAACAAAAAGTGTAGAGTATAGCCTATAATAGAGTATAGGTATTGTAAATTTTAAGTGTATGCGTCTGCATAATTCTGCACATTTTTCATCCATAGGAAATGAAATGACTGGATAAATCAATTTAAATAAAAAACACAAAACAATAGTTGACATATTAAATCCATGAACTGTAAGTTTCCAAATTCAAATGCCTTCTTTTCGTACGATGAAACTAAAAATAAATCTGATATGCCAATTGCCAATGTAGCAGTTGTACAAACACAAAGCGCAACGTTTCCGAACGGGAGAAAAATTATCATAAAACAAGTCCAGGATGAAGGGATATACAATCAAATAAGAAAATTTTATTCTGAATTACATTTTATTTATAGATTGAAAAAAAAACATTACATATGAAATTTAAAAATTATAGTTGAAAAGCATCTCCATTTTGTATTTTTATTTAGAAGTAGCTGCATTTTCTGCCGCTTTTTTACCAACACCTAATCTCATTGCTCGCATTCTTTCTGCTTTTGCGAGTTTTTTAGCTTTCTTCTCAACTCGAGCTGCCCATGCTTTTTCCAATGGTGTCATAGTCATAATTATATTTGTAAAATGTCTCAAATTAATAAGAATTTGATGAAATTATTTTATTTTAACTGTATGTAAACACCAAACAATATAAACTGTACTACAATTTTCAGGATAACAAAATGTTACAAATGAATTGTTCTGATTTTCTCGATATAGATTTAGATATACACCAGCACTAGACGATGACGACGATAGAGAACTGAAACTGAAACTAAATTGAATGGCTGAATGCTGCGCTGAATGAAAGGAATAAAATAAACTACTACTGTGTGCGTGTGGTGTTGCCGTGTTGGTGTGTGTAGTTGTAGTAAAGTGATGACTGAAACTGGAACTGGAGTGGAAGTAGAGAAGGAAAGGAGATTGGAAAAATAGAGAAATTTATTTAGCGAAAAAAAAGACAAAATTAGTATTGCCATGCCAACATATCATCATCATCAAGCCTACTTTATGCTGGCTGAATATCTTTCACAATATATTATGGGATGCTAATTGCTAATAAATGTCACTTTTGTCTGCTGTCAAGTTTAATATCTGGTCGAAAAATGCGATTCCCTGGACCTACCTGAACCTGAAAATGAGAACTGAATATTGCAAAAAGTTTTTTCTTATGATTTGATTATATAATAAACATCTTGTCTTCTTGATTAGTAACTTCTCTTATAGTAAGTAAATAATGCAATTGTTGTTAAACATTAATCGATCAGACCGTCAATTTAACGACACATTCATATATCCCACTACATTTACATTTCCTTCATCGGGGAGCTTTTGCGTAACTATAGGCGTTACATATAGTCTTGTTTAACATATGTATTAAAAATTAGCGTATTTGCTTGGGTTAGTTAGACAGTTTGATTAAATAAAAAGGACGTCCAGATAATTTTTCAAGCAACAATTTAATATCAAAATTGACAATATAAATTCGAATATTACAAATTTATTAAAGTTTCTTACACGAACCATTTTGCTTTAATAAAATATATAATTCGAACGGAAAATTGTTTTTTTTTGTATAATTAAGAATCAATAAAATTGTTTTAGCAAAATTCCTTATAAAAGTTTTACCTTATTATAACCTGGAAATGACATTGTTTTAAATTTTATAATAATTTTTAATTGTTAAATTTATAGAAAAATATACAGTATTTAAAGCTTAGGCTTGCGGGGTCTGCCACTCCGACCAACCAACCAATTTAAATTATTCTCTTTAATAGTTTGGTATAAAACACAAAATTAAGATTCTGTGTAAAATAATTTTTACTAATAACAATATATTTCTTTAGTTTTTATTTTATTATTTGTATTCATTATTTTTAAATGTACAATAATAAATGTAATATAATTCAAATTATAAAAGGTTCGCACAACCTGATTCGGTCATAGGGCATTTGTACCATGTTTTCTTACCACATACACTACCTTTAAATAAACATCCGTTGTTAAATAATTTGTATGTTTGTGTAGAATCATCGTAACCACAAACTGTATGTTTAACTGGATTATATCTACATCTCGGACACGCATTTGTTCCTGTCATTAATGTACATGCTGCTGGTGCAGTAATTTCATCTGTAACTGCCGGAACTACAAATTGAAGAACTCCAACTGCAATTATATTATATGTATAGGTTACAAAAATTTATTGTCTTAAGTAAAACAAAATTGTTCTTACCTAAAACCAAAACACCAACAAATACCAATTTCATTTTTCAAAAATTATAAAATTATCCACTTTTCAATACAAAATTTATAGAGGTAATGCCACTAAAAAAATATGAACCAATCAATATAGTATTAATAAGTTATATTTTATTTTGCAGAGCAAACAAATTTAAATACGTGTTTTATTAAACAAATATTTTATTAATTAAAACAATATCAATATTTTTCGAATAATCAAATATGATGTATTTGCGTTTTAAAGCATGTACATACCATTGTACATAAATATTTGTCTATTCTCCATCTATTTACATCGCTTAGTTGGCCTTGAACAAGGATTTAACATTTAACGTTAATAACATAAATCTAGGCGTTATTTAACCAGAAGTGGCATTTTAAAGCGAGTTAACTCATAAATCAGTTATTGCAAAATCATTTCGTGGCATTCCACTTTTAAAAAAGGACATGAGATATCTCATAAGAACTGTCATTTTTTGCAACACCAAAATAGGTGTTGCATATTATGAGTTAGTGAGTTTAATTTAAGAATAAAGTAAAAATTAAATTAAATTTGGAAAATTATGTAAGTAAAAATATTTAAAAGTTATGTTTACTTACTTAATGAATTGTGTCGGGCAGTGCATGTTAATCAGTTAAGCGCATTTGACGAATATATACGTCATCGCCAATTTTAATTACGCACCCAGAAATACATTTTTGAAAAATTACTCGCTTAATGAATGATGGGAAAAAATATATATACATATAATTAAGCAATAGTTTTAATATTTTATTAGTAATATTATTATTTTTAAATACAAATCAAAATATTTTAATTTTTCTTTTCTATAACACAACCAGGAGTTTTGTCTTGGCATTTAAACCATACTGAAGGTGACTCTAATGCTTTTTGATGTATTGCACAATGATTACCAAACCATTGATAATATTTACCATTAACACTATAACCACAAATAGGATTAGTTTTCATAAAAAATGGTGTGCACGGTGGAACAATTATTAATTGTGTACAAGTTTCAGGTATTTCCGAAGCTCCATTAATTTTAGGAAGCATCACTGCTAAAAGTGCATTAATTTAATGTATTTATATATATTTCTTTTGTGGTTTAATATTCTTAACTTACCAAAAATTAAAAGACACACAAGTAAAAATTTCATTTTAATTATAAAAATCTTATAAATTTACTAACAAAATGACCACACTAAGCTAAAGTTTTAAGTCAACTGACAATATAAATTGAAATATTTCAAATTTATTAAAATATTCGATTTAACGTTTAAAAAATTAATTTTAGAATTACATACAGATATAATATTTATTATTAGGGAAAATATTTTTAAAATAATTGCATAACTCTAGGCGTTAGGTGTTGATAATTGTACAAAATCGTAGAGCAATTCCTTGAGTAAAATAATCGGTAATTTTAAAACTATTTATATGCCAATTGAAAGATAATTTTCTGTAAAATAAATAATCACGCTTCATATAGTTATTTAATTTATAATTTTTTTAATTTATTATATATAAAAAAAAATCAATATTTTTTTGCATTTACAAATCCATCTGTCATAAGATTACAATCATACCATATACGAGGACCATTACATCCTCGATTATGTAATGAGCATTCAGAATTAAATATTCCATATTCTTGATTGGCATTATTATAACCACAAACTTTTATTACTGTTTTACGAGCGCATCTCATACAACGAGTTTCATCTAATAAGAAACATGAGCTCGGTATTACATTACTATTTCCTTCAGATTTAGGTAATATCACCATATACACTACAAAATAAATTCGAAAAATTTGTAAATAAGTTTATATTAAAAAATATTAAATAAATTTTACCATAAATTAAAACAGCTACGTATACGAATTTCATTATTATGCTAAATTGCAAAAGCAACTAAAAATATAAATTTAAAATATTTCAAATTTATTTATTTTTCTACTGTGTATAATACAAAATGTTAGTTTGTACTCAAACAATTTAATTACTCGTAACATATGTTAAAGAAGAACAGAATAATATTTATATAATATTATATAATAATTAAAAAAAAATAATTAAAAATGTAAATAAGCCTCACAGTTTCCTAGTGGATTAGAGTAATTAGAGTAATTTTTTAACTTGAGGGATTCCAGATTCGATTTTCGGTTAATTAGGAAAAAAATATACTGGGTCTGAGAAGGAAAACGTTACTATTGCGTATATAAATAAATATGTAAAACTGCTATACATTTGATAAGAAAAGTGATATATTGCACATGTACTTCATGTTTACGTGATCATCTTGAACCAACAAATAATGTACGAACAAAATATTTAACCAATTTAACTGAATTATTAAACATTATTACATAATTCTAGGAGTTAAAGGATTTGATATTTATTTAAAATTATTAAAAATCATTGCATAATTCCAGGAGATAAAATTAATTATTTTTTTTGTAATGGTTTAAGGATGAGATCTGTTCCACATATGTATGTATTTAGCATTTTTGCCTATCCATAATTCTTTCATATAAGAAAAAGTTCGATGACCATCTGCATTAGACTATCTTTCCCGATTACTTACATCAATTAAAGACAATTTACATATTTAGACAAGAGTGGTCCTCATATGATTTAATGGGGTAAATGCAGATGAATAATAACTAAATAATTTTATTCCCACCCTTTTTAAACAATATTTGAAAACTTGCATAGTAGATATACTACATTATAAATTAGAAGATATTTGCTAAGCAAAAACATTTAAACTACTCAAAAAAGATATTCAGCTAAGAAAAATAAATGTCAAAAGTATAATTTTTTCTGGTATATCTTCATATATTGCACTCATTTTTCTGATAATTCGATAAAGGTAATAAATATTTTATTTTTATATTTAATTTCTATAAAAACTCTTATTAATTATTACAATCTTATATTTTATATTTAATTTCTCTTATTACAAATTTTATATTCCGCCTTAATGCCTGAATATATAAATTCTTTGTAAAGAAAAATGTTGTAAATTTTTGATAGAAAAACATTACGTAAAACCTCATTCTACTAACAAATATTAATGTACTTATATATATTTTTTTTATTTCTAGGGTAACCAAAAATTAAAAAAAAAAGATGACTAACGCTCCAGCTGCAACCGGTAGTATTCCAAAGCCAGTACTTAAAGGATTACATAATGCAACAATTAAAAGAAACTTAATAGTTTCAATGGCTTTAGTGACAGTTGTTACATTCGCTTATAAAATTTTCATAAATGATCCTAAAAAACGCGATTATGCTGAATTCTACAAGTAATTAGAATTTTTATTATGTTAAACGAAAAACTTAAATTTTTAATTATTTTTTTTGTAGGAATTATGATGCTAATAAATCATTTGAAAAAATGAAAGCTGCTGGACATTTCCAATCTTGTTCTTAAATTTAAAATGTAAATGAAAAAAATTCTAGTAAAAATAATTGTGAATTATTCAAATTTAAATGAATAATAAAAAAAACATTGAATAAACAGAAAAAAAAATCATTTATTAATTTTAACATACAAAATTTATTTCAACAGATTTTCTGTTGCTTCATCATTAATATCTGATGTATATATATTTTCAAGGAAATGTAATATATCTAATTCTAATATATCACTAATTAATGCATAATTAAAATTAAATTCAGCATCATCTGATACTTTAATAAAAAACATTCGATTTAATCGTAAACACCATGATTTTAATTCAATTAAATCATCATTTTTATATTCAAAATATAAACGAAAACGTTTATTAATTTGTTCAGTTAATATTTTTGGTGATGTTATTATATTTAATAAAAATGATATCGATTCTAATAATATATATAATTGATTTTCATTATTTTTCATTTGATCTAAATCAATATTTTTAATATTATCAATAATTTCAGAGAATTTATGAAATCGATACATAATAACATTTATTTGAAGTGAATTAAAAAATATTGCCCATACAATACATATAGATATATATAATGATATTCGGCTAATATTATTAATTTTTCTAGCAAAATATAAACGATTTCTATCATCTTTTAAACAATTAAAAATTTCTTTTGATATTAAATGTAAATGTATTGGATTTCTATCCCAATTTTTACCATTCATTTGAAATGTTCGACGTAATATATTTATACTTAAATTATAATCATCATTAATAAATTTTGATGTAATAAATACAATTGATGTTGTTTTAAATAATGCTAAAAATTCTTCGAAATTTTTTGGTACAAATTTAATAAGAATATTTCCCAATTGTGAAATAATATCATTAGAATTTTTATTTTTTAAATCAATTAATTCATGATTTTGTTGTTGACCAATATTTAGAATAATTGGCGGTAATGATTCTTCTAATTGTTGAATTAATTCAGGCAATTCTAAACCGGGATGTGTTTGAGTTATTACTTTCTTTGCAGTATTCATTTTATATATTATTATATTTCTTTATTTAAATATATTATAATATAATTAATATTATTTTAACTTCTTTTTTTGTTTTGTTTTAATTTTGTTTATCATCATTTGTGAAATTAGCTATGTGTTTAAACAAATATTTATGTTCAGCTGCACTTATGTAGTTTAGTAGCAACTACAAAAATTTGCGCACCATCTATATGAGAACTATAAAAACCGAAATATACCCGCCCTCTATGTGAGAACTAAAAAATTAAAGTGTACGACATCTATGTGAGAAAGAATTTATAAATCTAGTGCGGCATCTATGAGAAAAGCTGAAAAGTAGATTAAAATTTGAATGCCTAAATATATGCAATATATAAAAATAATATATTCAAAAAATTTGAATTTGCGAAATTCTATTCTATTGACCAACCAGAACCAACTACAAATTGTGGACTCCTTAAGATATGCAATTTTTTTAAACATGCAAAATAATCGGAGACCAATAAGGATTTTTTTTAAATGGTATAATTTAATTTATTAATGAAGTTTTATACTGGTATCGTGGCATGTACAAATTTATATGAATAATATGGCAAGGGTAGCGGTAGAGTGTTAATGTTTTGCACATGAAAAAAACACACTTTAAAAAAAGTTAGATTTTATCACAAACTAATAAACTGTATACAGACGATTTATTAGAATTACTAATAATATTTAATTCTGGAAAATTTAGAAGAAAAAGTAGAGAAATTCGTTTTTCTCTTTACTTTTTATTCTACATTTTCTACATTTTTCCAGAATATATCATTTTTTCTCTTTGTGGAGCCAGACAATTGTAGACAAAAATGGTATACTAATATAATCGTCTTTATAATACAGTTTATCAGTTTGTGATACAATATATTACAAAACAGTAAACAGAAACTATACGAGGAAAATTACAAATACTTTGCCCTCTGTGTCCCTATTCCACCATTTCATCTGACTATTAAATTTGAATTTTTGGGAATTTAAAAAGGCCATAAAATCGTTCAGATTTCAGATAGGACATTATAACTTCTAAGTATGCTACTATTGATTAGACCCTTTCGAAATCACTTCAAATAAAAATGTTAACCTTTAGCCTTTCCATATGGTTGGGTTGAGGAGGTAAATAAATTTTAAGTAAATTAATTGCCCGATTAATTATGTAATTGTGAGTTTAAAAAGAATAATTAAAATAATGTGTAAAATGTTATTAATTCATTATGCATTTTATTTAATTAGTAATACCTGATATTTATTTTCATTTCCCCATATCATATCATTATAAATCCGAATAATATTTTACAGGATAATTAAAAAAAAAATCATAATAAATTTTTACTGTGTAAATTATATCTCATTTAATTGATATAATAATTAATAATTATATTAATCTTATTTTATATACATTATTATTATATTATATTGTTATATATACATATGTATATTATTTTTGGAAATGGAAATAAGTAATCATGTACCCAGGACAACATGGGATTTATAAAACAAAGATAGAAACATAACAAACCAAACCAAAAAAACCTTAACAATATTATTATGGTATATAAAAAAAGAAACTAAATATTATCAACAGGATATAATAATCTTGCCTTCTTTAATATAAATATATTGCTATCCTTGGAATAAAATATTTAAGTGTAAATCGATTTTTGACCTTTTTTTTTCATTTTTGAATTTTCCCTAATGTAAAAGATTTATTAATATGAAATATACAATCATAATGAAAAAAATTGGTGTAATTTTGTTGGTAATTTTATGAAAATATTATATGTATTTTTTTTTTTTTTAAATAATATACGAAATTATTAATAACATTTTAATAAGGTTTATTTTTTTCCCGAATGATATGAATCGTCGATTGGTATACGAATAATGTAGTATAGTTTAGTAGATTATGGTATAATATGAAGAATTAATGAATGAAGAATTAAGATATGAAAAAATAAAAATTTAATTTTATATTTATTTAAAATATTTGAATTTGTTTAATTTATCTCTTTTTCATTTAATTAAATTTACCAAAAAAAAAAATTATTATGCTAATCGAAACGTTAAACAAGACAAATTAAAAATGAAATTTAATAAATTTTATAAATATAATCAATTTTCATTCACACTGTTTTCTACATGAAAAACTTAATTTAATTTTTTTTTTGTAAATTACATTTTTAATTTTTGTTATAAAAAAAAAAATTTTTTTTTCATAATTTTTGTGTTTGGAGATAAAGAAATAATAAATTTTTTAATTAATTTTTTTTCACCCTTTTTTTTGTGTGTACTAAACAACACAGATAATTTTATGAAAAATTGTCATAAACAGATTTTGTTTAAAACAAAAAAAAAATGTAAAGGAAAATTATGTTAAATAAAATATTTTAATATATAAGAGATAGAGAGAACTTAAACCAACTTTAAAATTACAAAACAAAAAATTGTTTTTAATTAAAAACTTTTGAATTTTTGGTCCTTACAATTATAGTAGTCCTTATTCTGTACATCCGCAGTATAATTTAATATAATAAATTATTAAAATGAATCATTGATAAATAAATATTTTTTCTATAATTATTTAGGTAAACTATTTGATTGATTGAAATTAGAAAATAGAAAATGAAATTGTAAATGAGTAAATGAGAAAATAATCAACTCAGATTGATCGTATCTGTGAATTGAGACCACAGCCTTATGTAGGATATAGAATAGTAAACTACTTCCTAAGTTATCGCCTTTCTTGTTTGATTATTATTTATTCCGCTGTAATCCACTATAATCCACTAAATGAGAAATAGTTTTTGGCCTACCAATATTTAATTGATATATTTTCAACAAAGTATTAGCAATCCCCCATAAGGACACTTTATGATAAGGACATTACGATAAGGACACAGACACCATTATTTAAAGAAGCTTATTTAAATTCTTTACTCTTAATAAAATATTTATTTTCAAAAAATATAAATGAGAAACTAAAGCGCACAATTTTTATACCTTGTCTTACATTTATATACCAAAAAGAAACAGACTTTATCTATATAATATTTAATTCCATTACGAATACCTAAATTAAAATATAACTACATAATAATTTTTGACTATGAAAAGCCCTCAAGTATCATAAAGTTTAGTTATAATTTTTTTTTTTGAATGAAATAAAATTCTACAAAAGTTTCATAAAAAAAAAAGAAAAGTTTTTTTTCTTTTTGAAAATATTAAAATAATTTAAATAAAAATTATCTGATCCTCTGGGTATAGAAATAAATTACTTAGTGGTGTATAATAATTATAAAAAAAATTATATTGGTATTTTAAAATTTTCTCACTTAATTTAATTATTCTATCGCAGCATTTATATCCAAATTTTTTTTTTTTCGAATTGTTCATGTTTCATTGCAAATTAAATAATGAAAAAAAAAAAAATAATGTCATAAAAGATTTGAAGCATGGAATTAATGCAAATTTCAGAACCTTCCAGTTCCAGTAATTATACTTGATATCAGATTGAAGAAATTTTACAATATACATACTCTACTTTTTGGAAACATATATTTTTATTGTTTATTCTACATATACTTACTAAACCTTACGAACCTCCATAATTTTTTATGTATAATCTCATCTTATTTTTATTTTTGACACCATATGTGTAACATCAAAATAATAATCAACTAAAGTAAAAATGATAATTTAAGTGTCAATATTTTTTGTTGTAACATTATAATCTATTTTTATAGACTTTATTATTTAGACATGAAATTTTGGTGTAACGACTTTATAAAAGTATGATTTCTTTTTTATACATATAAATTTCTTTATTATGCCAAAAGAAAAAGATTGTCATTTGTATATACTCCTTCGTCTGTTAGAGCTACATAAAAAATTAGTAATTATTAAATTTCAATAAGTTTCAAAATATAAATTATTTAGAATTTAGAATAAAATATTGTTTATTTAAAAAATTAATATATATAAAATTGAAAATTTCTGAAACTTGAATTATCAAAATAATTAGAAATATTAAAAGATAAAAAATTTGACAATATTTATCAACTTGTTTTTATTAAATATTTTTTTATAAAAGAAAATGTCTTTCTTGTCTTCTGTTCATTTTAAGAACCAATAATTTGTTTTGTCCTTTGGATTCATTTCTTTAATAAAATGAAGAAAAATAATAATTTTATCCATAAATCAAAAGTATTTTTCATTTTTTAATAATTTCCAGTATTTTTTTTTTTTTTATTAATTTTGTCTTAAAAAAATATTGTTTAATAGTAAATTTTAATAAAGACATCAGTTTGTTGTGTCCTTAGGGTAGTTCTTTGACAGAATTTAATGAATTTTTTTATATTTGGGTTAACTAAATAATGGATAAGAAAGTTTAGTTTTAAAATGTAATATTCAATAAATGATAGAAAAAGAAGAATTTTAAAATATCTTGACATATATAGGACACTCAAAATGTCGAAATTTTATTTCGTATATAAAATTTGAATGATTTACTAGAAATTTTATGGCTTTTATAGTAAAATTAATGTAAAATATTAAATTATTTTTAATAACTAAATTTCATTTTCATAAATTAATATACTAACATGCACACACAGAAATCCGAAATCAAAGCCGTATATAATATTATATACGGCTTAGCTGAAATGTTACTAAAAGTATTTAAATTATTAAATTTTTAATATATAATTTTTTAAGTACACTTTTAAGTGACAATTGGTTACACAGATTTTGTTATAAAAACCTATTTGATTCCGAGTAATTTAAACAATTTTTTTCAAAAAAAATATAATATTAGTACTTATTAAGCTTTTACAAGATTTTTCATTTAATTTGCAAAATATGTGCGGATTATCCCTTTAATATTAAAATATGTTTCATTTGGAAAACATGTTCTCTCTGTTCGCTACAAGGATATTTAAGTATTTTTTTTTTAATGTTGGATTTTATTCATTTAATTTTTAAAACATAATCCTAGAAAATGTGATGAATTTTTTTAACATTATTTTACATTTATTCTAAATATTGAAATTATTTTTTTATTGTATTTAACTATATCATCTGCAATCTGCAACAGCAAAAAAAAATAATCCTATTACTAGATATTGTGATAACCATAAATAAATTTATGTAATGTTAAAAAAGTATTTAAATATATTATTTTCGTTAAACTATTTATACTTATTTGACAGAGTCAGTTTGAACTTTGACAATAAATACATTACTTTTGATAATTGATTTTCCAGAAGTATGTTTTTCTTCTTTAAGATTATTATTATGTGTTATACCACTCATTACCATACTCTTCTTCTTCTCATTTTTTGGTTAACCAGCCTGATATAGTTCTATTAGATCTACCTTTTACAGATTTTCCCAATATTCTATTGTAATTTGGGACCTTTTATTTGGAGTATTTATTGTAACGAACTTAATGATTTTGTATAGTTAACCAACTGTTGTCGAAGGATTTTTCCCAATCTTAAATTTTATATTGCTGTATTATTTTATTATTGGTAATCATTTAAAGATGAGTTAACTTACAACGCCATCGATGCCGGGAATTTGACTCACGATCTCGCTGCACCACCTTACATTTTAACCTACCGCCGAGTAATGGAAATTTATGATCAAAATTTAATAAAAGCATATGTAAATATGTATATGTTTTCAAGCATATTTGTAAATAAAAGACCTACATATTAATTAGTCTAAAAATATAGTTCAAAATTTATATATACCAGACAAAGTTTTAGAAATAACTAGACCTTTAGTTAAATTTATTCTTAATTACGATTTCTGATAATGAACTAAATTGTTACTAAATTTAATTAATTCAGAAATAATGAATAAACAATTAATAGTTTGTATATATAATATAAATACTAAATATAAATTCTGATAAATATTATTGAGACAAATATAATTATATGTTGTAAATGGAAATGGCATATACATATATACATTGTAATTTGTAAGATATTAAGATAATTATTAGGAAATGTTTATCTAACAATATAGATAAATATTTATTTATATTATGTGATAATTATTTGCTGTCCATTATTATAACCTTTCGGATATTAGTAGAAATTGATTATTATAATTGCAATTAATTTATACACGATATTTTTTTTTTCTATTTAAAATATCATGGAAATTTTTTTCAATTTATCAAGATTATTATTCATAAAATAAGGAAAGAGAAAAATCGTTTTATATAATAATTACTATAAATAGAGAGTAGATAAATTTATTATTAAACATTTCATTTGTTATACATTTTAAAATGTATAATTTTTTTGAATTTCGAATAAATTTTTAAATTGAAAAATATTAAAATTCTTAAGAATATATATACTTTACATTAAGTCCAATTTTCATGAAATCTTTTGAACCCAGATTATAGTTTAAAAAATAGAAAAACTACTTTTCCTATTTATAAAGAGTAAAATTATTATCTTCCCCATTTCTCAACTATAAAAATGATTTTTGCTATAGTAACTTTTTTTATATACTATTTTAACAAAATATATAACTAACTTACTTTAATGACCTTGTAATTAGATATTTTTGCAAGAAAAAATATGAAATCTAAATCTTAGTGTTCCAATTTTATTTTTTAATTCATCCTGATATGAAAAATTATATAATTAAATTTTCATTAAAGGAAATTATTATTATAATTATTTTTTCTTTAAAGCTTTTTGCTCTTTTATAAAATAATTTTTAATTGGGCTTTCAGTTTCCTTAACGATTTCGTTTGTTGAAAATTAAAATATAATTTAATGATGGCATTAACAGAATCAGGTTAAAACACCTTTAAATCCGACCTAAGAATATTCTTGGAAAAATCCATTATATACCACAAATAATTAATATCAATATTGAATTAAATTTCTATGAAAATGAAAATTTTTTACATCATATTTATAGTGTTTGCAACAAGGTATTTTTTTTCTTCAAAAAGTAAGAAATTCTTTAGAGGTAAAAATAATTTCATTTAAAATACAAAAAAAAAAAATCATTTCCTTGTTTGATGAACAAAATTAAATAATTACTGAAATATTATTTTATTATATTTATAAGAAATTTATTGATTTTCTAATATAAAAGCACAAAAATTATTATTATGGACTTTGAAAATCAGGTAATCGTAATTTTCAATCAAACATTTTTTTTTAAAAAGTAGTGTGACTAAATGAATAAAATGGTTGAATAGTAGAAATTATTATAAGTAACACGCGACAATCATTATATCGTAATAGAAGAATCTTAAAATATTATTATTATTAGAGAAAAGTGTATTCATAACATAAAGAATGTAATTTAGTTGGGAATATTATAGATATAGATTATTACTAGCTACTATTGTCATCCAAAAGAAAGTATAATTATAACTACTTACTATTGCCAACCAAATTTAAGTTAATGTTGTTAAATTTACTATACCAAAATTTAATTAAATTGTTAAACAAACATTAAATATTTTAATATTGCTGTGTGTTTAAGAGAAAACTAAATTTTACTTGAACATTCTAATGTAAAATCATTATTAAAGCTATAGTAAAAAAAATTAATTAAATAACATACTCATAAAAATTTATAATTATAATGTTTCAGTTCCTTGGAAATTAAACATATAGATTCAGTTCCTGGGAAATTAAAAATAGATATATAGATAGAATAGACGAATAATATTTAATATTTAAATTTTCTTTTTTTTTTAAACTATAATTTATTTATTATTTAGTATTTATTATTTTTGTAATCTTAAAACGTGAAATTCTGATATTTATAATAATAATTTTAAAATAATGAAAATTAAAGGATTCCTTAAAAATTATTTTTCCCAAAATTCTTTTTGGAAAATTGTAATACATATTTAAATTAATTTAACCAGTAAATTAGAGTAGTTTAATTAATTTTGTAATTAGAAATAAATTATTAATAAAAATGAAAAATTTCATACATACTCGTATAAGGACAACATAAATGATTAATTTTAAGATTTTCATTGCGCTTACAATAAAAAGTTTATATACCAAAATGATTTCATTTTACTTCCAATTTATCATTTTGGGATAAAATAATTAATAGACATAATAAATTCAACAAATTGTAGAAGAATACAATTCCTTATAAATGAACTGGTACAAAAATTTCCATCAAGATAAATACTGATTGCGTGTCAAGTTCTTCAGACATAACCATCATATATGTATATAGAAATATAAAAAAAAATATTAATCTATAAGGAAAAATAGAAAAAATTTACCCAGACAAAATATGCAACATAACATAATTTTCAATAAAATTATAAAGTTAAAAAGTTATTACTGGGGATAGACAAAGATTTAACTCTTAGATAATAATATTAAATTATAATGTCTAAATTTTTTTTTTACCTGGGAGAGAGAGTTCAATGAAACTTTCCTATGAATATCCACAAATTTATTAATTACTTTTTATCATGCTTTCAGTTATGCTCCAATATTTTCTTAGATTTATGTACATATATACATTTACAAATTGTATATATTATTTTGTGGAACACCTAAAAGTAAGTCCTTAAAACAGCAGGAGATGTTAAGTATAAAAATTAATTGTTATTATATAGTAACATTATAAATAATTTTATTAAAAAAAGGGAAATTTTTATGCTGTTTGATTTAAGCACAGAATTTCAGCATAAATACTTAGGGAAAAAAATTTATGTTCCAGTGTTGAATTTTTATAAATAAAATCTTTGTCATATTAAATTTAAGGTGACTATCGGCAGTAAATTGAAAATTACATTAAACAATTTTAAATTTACTATTACAAATTGTTTTTTCCTCCTTTTTTTATATATTTCATTTATTTATTTTTTCAAAGCTTGTTAACAAGAATGTTATAAATTGTTTTTTTTTTTTATATCACAATAACCAAAAACACTTTAGAAAATCCTTGGCTCTTGTCATCTTAATAAATAAAGACTTAAATTTTACAGGACTTGTGGAATTACTTTAATATTTACTATAAACAAAATCTTATTACAACTAACATTTATAACATTATTAAAGTAAATTTATTTGTTCTTGACAATAATATAAATGTTAACAAAATATCTCATTTTTATATAATAATGATAAAAGAAAATTATGTGTCATGTACAACATTTATTTATCTGATATCATTTTTTCTTTTCATGTATACGTACATTAAATTTTTGAATTTTAGATGTGATTTTATGATGGAAATTTTTAATTTGTGTTATAAACTACAATTTTGTTAAAAGTGTTGTTTTTTGAAAAATTTTAAATGAAAAATTATACATGGGTTTCAAAATTATGTATTTATGTTTTTATTTATGACATTTTTTAAATTTGATTTGATTATTTTTAATTAACTTTGTATATAATAATAAATTATTACCTTGTAATACAAATAGTTTTAGTAGAATTATAATAATATAGTCAAAACTTTTTATGTAATGAAATATAATTAATTAAAAAATATAATTTTATAATTCATTTTACAATAATCTTGGTCTTATACCAAAATTAATTTTCCTATGACATTCAGATTTTTGTTGCTTTTGTATCACAAAATTATTTTGAATTTCGAAATTTAATGGTTGAGATTCTGATAAACATTTATCCTCATATTCATCAGCTTTAACTTCTAATTCTCTGAAGAAAATAATAACATAAGGATGAATTTTTGTTGATAAATAATCTAAATAATCTATTGGTATATTGAAATTATATTTATTTGAAAATTCTTCTTCACTAAGAAATGGTCCAACCATCTCAGCATTTTCTGTTCCCAATTTTATATGATATTCGACTGGTTCAGATGGTCCAATTTCAAATATACTTTTGGAAATAAATTCTGTTTGATATTCATCCATGTTCTCTGAAAACCAATATAAACCATTGCTTGTAGATAGCAGTAAGGGAGTTTTTCTCCGTAAATCGTTAAAAGTTATCTTGAAATTTGATTCTGAATTAATTTCGTGCATTTGATGTGGATGATATATTTTAAAATGTTCTTCAATATCACTGAAATGACCAGACCATACACAATCTGGTATTTGGCAATTTCTTGGTAATTGATTAGCAAATGAATTCATTTTATTTATCACAATTTTAATAATATTAAAATAATTAATTTCTATATTATAAATGGACGTGTTCACGGCTCCGTAAAATTTGAATAACTAATTTATTAATTAATAATGCAGAAATTTTATAGACATACTAAATAAAAATTTGTAAAAACATAAAATAATGACGTGTAATTGAAAAAACGGAAATATTTTTTAAGGTCAAATATTTGAAGGATTTTTACTTTAAAATATAAATAGGTAAAAGGCAATAAAAATTAGGTCACATTATTTATTACTAAATAATAAATTATTTATTAAATATTAAAATATTTTCCAAGAATTAATTATTTATGTGAGGTAGTTATTTCATTAGAAACAATAGGTGTTACTAAAAATATTGGTAAGGTAAATTTATTTGTAATTTTTCATATTTTTGAAAAATTACAAATAAATTCAAATTTTAAATACTCAAATTTCTTGCCAAATTTATTTTTAAAATTGACAATATGTTTTGAATATACAAGCATATATAAATTAACATCTATGATATAAATATACTTAGGATATGAAATTCAAAGGACAAAATTCAGTGATTAAAATTTATAAAGGAAATTTTCAAATAATTTTTTTTTTATTACAATTTAAATAAATGCAAGAAAATATTAACACAAGTTAGCAATGTTCTTTCTAGGAATGTAATTTCTTTAAGGATAACAACAAGTACAAATTTATTGTAAGGACCAATTTTTTTAAAAATATTCAATTAGTGGAAAATTAGATTTTCTTATTTACAATTTTCATTGCGATATGTTATTATTCAATTCAAAGTGACAATTAATACTATACAATGTGTTGTCTAACATACATTAAATTATCATATCTCCTTAACTGATTATTTTTAATTAACTTAAAAAAGTACATACATATGTATATGTATATTCTATATTTTCTTATTGTGAAATAATCTAACAAATTTTGCACATATTTTTGTGCAATTAATATCAACTTTAAGAAAAACTTTTTTTTTTAACAATCTTTCTAGTCTAGTTAAATGTGTACTTTATTGTTTAAAGTTTGAGCGTGAACAAAAGTGTTAAACTAATTAGAACACAGTATGACGATAAAAAGTTTTTACAAATTTTCATTATTTACGAAATAATATAAAATAAACAAAAAATGATGATAGCAAAAAAAAAAAAAAAAATTATAACAAAATTAAAAAAGTTTAAATAAATTTTATTCAATCTGTTGGGATTAACTTAAAATTTATTTTGCAGAAATAAATAAATTTAATTATTTAATGAACATATTTTTGCTAATAAGTCAACAAACTCTTCAATTTTAAATATGAAATTCGAAGTTATATAATTTTGTTTTTTTGTAAAAATTTATTCCTCAATATTTTTCGGTACTATCATAAGGCAAATTTTTGTAGATATTTTCATTTTTTAACATAAATTTAAAGTAATTAAAATATTATGTGACTTAAATTTTGGTTTTATTACTTGATATAATTGATAGAATTTTTATAGTAAATTTATTTCTTCTAAACGATATTTTCAGTTCTCTATATAAATAAAATAATTATCGGAAATTTACCAATGTCAGTCAAACAATTTCTAAACAAATTTCAATTTATTTGCATAATAAAAAATACATTCTTCCTATCAACATATTTCGGAATCTATAGAGAGAAAACTTCCTATTCCTATCCAAAATATTTTTTATTACAATAAAGAAATCATTAGTTTTTTACATTCTTTAGAATATCCCTAATACAAAATTTCCTTACAATTAAATAACATTTTAGACGTGTATAATTTGGAATTATTTAAACTTTTATTTCTTCAAAACGACATTTTTGAAAAGTTCAATATAAAATATAAATTTATAATAATAATTAACAATATAAATGGTTTAGCAATAAAAGAATTTTAACCACAAATTGTCCAAAACTAATGGATAATTGCTAAAATTATTTTACTCTCAATATTTCTGTTCCATTTTCTATTTATTTATTAGATTTATATACCAATTGAGAGCTTCTTTAATCCATTATCCTTTTGTTAATACTTTCTAATGCAATGTTTGCACTCTTATATTCCTAATGCAAGATGTCAAATTGAGCATTTTTAGTCCCTAAAGTGTCATGCTAGTCAATTTAATATCCTAATATATAACTTTAAATAAACATTTCTTTACTTAATGGATTTTAAAATAAAATAATTGTCAATATTAAATTTAACTTAAAAGGACGAGGATTTAATATTGTAACTATTATAAAATAGAAATTTTTTTTATAGTATTAAGTTAAAATTTAGGAAAGATTAAAATATATATATTTTTTTTTGTCAATTCTGTGTGTTTTTTTAAAACATCAAAAATCAATTTATTAAATGGTATTAAAAAAGAGAAAAAGCTATAAAAATAGTTGACCATTTCACCACTCTTAAAAAAAAGGATATATCTAAAAAAAAAACCTTTTAAAATAGTCATAAAAATTTATGTTATTTGGTTTTTTATTATTATCCTTTACGAAATAATATTATGTAACGTGTATAGACAAAATACATTTTGTAGGACTAAAACTTTTTACTACTATTAAAATGAGTTTTTATTGTTATGTAAACATAATAAAAAATTGTACAATTTTAATAATGAAATAAATTTAATAAATTTAAATTTAAGGAATTATTTGTTGATAAAGTCCAACTTGAAAGGAAATTCGGAGTTTCTAATCCTTAAATTAGTTATTAGAAAATTAAACTTTCAATGCTATAAAATGATTAATAATTTCTTAAAATTATAGTTTAACTGTGAAGTACAATAAGTTTTTCAATAATTCCAATATTACGAATAAAGGGAAACATCGGTGAAAAAGGATATAGCAAAGGATATAAGTTAGTATAACAAAAAAATTACTATAAATCATATTTTTACAAATGATTCTTGGTCACGATAGTTTCTTAGTTACAAATTTTTTTCTTCAAGTCAAATTTTACATTCTTGTTAATGTTTCAGGTATACTTTCAGGTATAGCAAATTTTTAGGTGCGTGTTATAATATTACAATGAAAATTTACATTGTCGTCCAGGAAAAGATTTATTCTTTATTTTTCGGTTTAGAATAACATTAATGTTAGAAAATCATTTCTAATATTGGATTTGAATAAATTCATAATATGTTTTACGAGTATTATCACAATATATACGAGTATTATTCATTTTGTTGGTATAAGTTATTTGAATATTATATAATATAAGCTTAAAGATAATAAATTTTAAAATCCTTAACAAATTATCTGTCCAAAACAATTTAAATTGTATTGTAAAATATTATTTTTGCACACCAGCAAAATTCATTTTTATGACATGAAAATGCATTCATTGATTGATACGAAAATACACTGTTAATTAATTTTGTTGCTATCCTCTTACAAAATTATGTTTATACTTATTACAGGAAAAGTTCATAAATCATTGTTACATTTTCTCTTCAAATGAACAGAGATATATAATTAAATAAAATGTAGTAAAAATTATATCAAATTTTAAATTAAATGAAAATTTAGACAATAAAATATTATATAATTAATTGGTTGTAACAAGCAAAATAGTTTTATTTTAATTAATGTTTTTAATAAAAATGGAAAATGCATTCGTATATTTTTTTTATAGAATTCTGTTATTTATAATTAGCCATTAGACTATGATTGAAAAATGAATCAGTTTTCGTGAATATTTTGTATACAACCAACAAAATTAATTATACAGATAAAATTTTAACATTTTCAATTAATAAATACTTTAAAAATAGATTTAACATTTTAAATAAATTTTTAGATTTTGTTGAAAAGTAAATATTATATTGGAAAAATATTTTTCCGTAGGTTTTTCCTATTAAAATGTTTCATCTTCTTAATTTCGTATGTACACAAACTTTTCTTATTTATATACACATAAAATTTTCCATTTACTTTAAAATAATTTATAAACGAATTTAAGTAAATTATACATTATATAAATTTAATTTATTTACATAGTCGATAGCTAAAGTTTACATAATTATGATAAGTGAAATTAACATTAAGTTAAATTATCATAAAATTTACTTACTAAAGTC